>WOGR01005380.1:0-13862 GCA_015342045.1 Leptinotarsa lineolata | reverse complement strand
GTTCAACATATGCGGTCTCGGCCTATATCCATCGACATAACGCGGCCCTAAGAGTGCTTTATTACCATCTATGGCACTCTTACAGTATTGAAGAGACACCGGTGTTGCCCTATGCTCCGAGGGATACTAAATCCGTTGTGGGGAATGAAAAGTGTCGAATTAATCGGAACTATTCCTTCTCCACCCTCAGGCTCATACAAGCTAATAAGCCTGATGTAGTCCTCGATCACCAGAGCAAGACGATATTTATCGTGGAGTTGAATTCGCTCATCTTATTTTTAGAATTTTTTCCATTACTTTATCTATTTTTGAGATAAGTGATACAGGGCTATGGTTACTCACTATTGTTCTGTCTCCACTTTTGAAAAGTGGGAAAACAGACTTCCTAGGTAAGTTAATGGCGTTTTGATTTCGTAGGAAATCAATTTGAGCATTTCTGAGCAATTTCCATCACGACCTGGAGATTTCTTCTGTTTCGATTCCATAATAACTTCATAAACCGCATCTTTATTAGTTTCTGATAGTGTTGAACAGGTAAGTTAATGGCGTTTTGATTTCGTTGGAAATCAATTTGAGCGTTTCTGAGCGATTTCCATTATGACCTGGAGATTTCTCTTGTTTCGATTCCATAATAACTTCATAAACCTGATCTCTATTAGTTTCTGATAGAAATAATAAATTCTGTGATCATTGTTCATTGTAATTGTAATAAGCTGGTTCTTTGGTTTTAAAAGCATATGCTTGACTGAAATTGTGAATGATTGCCATTACGTACGTCATCGATGACATGAGTAGATCGAACTCATTCCGTACCACAATTCGTAATTTCATGAATGAATTGAATGTTTTTCTCATGATGTTATCCAATTTGGTACTGAAAAGCTCACGGAGCAAGTGTTTTATGCCGAAACATCGTATGTAAACCAGTGAGGATGACAGTGTTCTATGTAAGTGAAATTTCATCTATTTCATATGCTATATTGTGTAGGAATCCTCTGAATGGTATCTAATTCAATTCCATAACGAATGCTTGGAATACAAACTGACTAGAGAAAAGTGTTTTTTGTATAATTCAGAGTTCATATTGGAGTTTTTGATTAGAAAGTATTTTTTATGTAATTCAATGTTCATATAGAAGAAGAAGTTTTGAGAGAACGTTTTCTTCCAGATTGTGTCTGAAAGTTACTTTTTTGCATGATCTACACATCTTTGTATAGAGTAATCTTTTGAAATTGATATTGAAATTCTTTGGAAGATTCCCACATTTTTTGTATCGAAATGGAAAGCTAGAGAGCCAAAACCTTTTCACAAAAATGAGTATATCTCAAAAATATACCCCCTTCAATTCATGATTATTGAAATTGTAGCAAATTTCTGGAGTATTTTTTCTCACTGCGCCATGTTTTAATTAAATAATCGGTATTTTCGTTTCAGGTTTAGATTCATTGAATTCATCAACACATTTTCATAGTTCCTTTGAGTTTTCACTGTTATTTATTAATTTCTGAGAATTTTTTTCTTGCCGGCTTTCAGTGACCTATTCAATTTATTTCTCAATGAATTATATTCTTTAAATGTTCTGTTTGCGGAATATTTTAGTACAGTTTGATACATTTTGTTTTTTTATATTTATGAGTCCTGGTAACTCTGGAGTAATCCAGGCTTTTTTTTTAATCCATACTTTGTATATAGACTTTATACAAAGCTTCATATTTTTGTTAGATTTAATTATAATTGTATTTTTTTCAATAGGATATCGAAATCTATAAAACAAATTCGCATTATTGGCCTGTTTTATTTTATACTCATTTTCCCAGTTTTTTGTCAATATATATTTTTTAAGTTTTTTGTTGTAATTGGTGAATTTATTTGTTCCCATTTCTTTATCGATCTGTCTCATCCAAATGAATTGTTACGGCAATTGTGTAGTGATCGATTACACTCGTTTCAAAGATATGAAAATCAATTTGCAAGATACTGTCACTTTTCAGAAAAATGTGGTCTAGATAAGGACCTCTATTTGGTCTAGTTACTTTATTAATATATGAAATTAATCCCTGTGTGTTGAATATATCATTATATTCTTCACATGTACTCGAGGATAAATGGCAGTGATTTTTATTCCGTGTTGTTTCACTGTTGAATTCATTTCTAAGACTCTTATATTTCCAAAGTTTTGGACTTCACATACAGATTTGATACTTTTCTTGATATACATTATGACGCCATCATTTTAACTAATTTCTCCCTTATTGTAGACGGTTTTATACTAACTGTATTGAGGTCGTGTATCTTGAAGGTTTCTGTCAGAATAATTATATCAAATTTTTTATTGAATCGATTCAAAACTATCAACAATTCATCCATATTTTTTAATATACTACGTATATTCAAATGTAAACATTTCAGTCCTTTGTTTTTGGTTGAGATGAGTCCTGTAACATTGTCTATAATTTTATCCAAAATCGTTTGTTTATTTCCTAATATAAGGATCCATACTGGTATAAAATTAACGTTCTTATAAAACCCTAAAAACAGTGGAAGTTTGTTTCACACCAATCATTAAAGAATTTATAAACGATGAAGAACTATTTGCAATATTCCAGTGTCGAAATAATTGTTTATTGGTACGGGAGATAGCTAAATAATTTATGGTTCGAGTTTGTTTATTGTTTGTTATTGTCTATTGCTACGGGAGATAGCTAATTAATTTATGGTTCGAGTTACTTAATTGGGTTTTCGAGCGAAAACAGAACAGATTAGAAAGATATAAAATAGTTATACAATACTCAGTTTATTTGTTGAAAGATTCAAACAGATGTCGAGTATTTATCTACCTCCAGCTTTACTATCCTTTGTATTACTTCTCTATCTAGTTTTTGGTTCATCTACTTTTGGAGTGTCTTGCGAAATGAGCTTTTCAATATTAAAACGTATTTCAGATGGTTGTGGATTTTCCAATGCTATTTTCGATGTATAGTTTGTGGTCCACTGTTTGTACTCTTGGTATCTGATTCTTCTTCTGTTTGTTCTTGTTCTTTTATTGTATACGCAGTACTGTTTACGATGAGTTTATTTTCTCCAATAGATACTCTGTTGGCGGCAGTTTCTCTTGCGTTCTTCAAATATATCCTCAGTATTTTATTTTTTTCTCTATGTGCCTTTGTTTGATCATGGACAAAGTATATGTTCGTCTATCTAAGTTTGCCATACTTTCTAAAAATTTTCTATTTCTTTAAACGGGATTGTAGTATAACTTTAATTGGTCTCTTTAATTGGTTATTGCTTCAGTCCAAATATCAAGAAAATTGTTTTTCCAGGATTTCTACTTTCCTCCTGAGTTCTATGTTTTCCCCTTCTGATTGTAAAATTATGTTCTTCAACGATTCTATATCAAGTCTCAATCTAACTTCACTTGCTTCTTTTGCGTTCTTCAAGTATACTGAGTATTGAGAACAATAAGTATGCGAAAATGTCAATAATTTTGAGCGATATTAAATTGTCATTTCATACATTCCAAGTAAAATGTTTGAATTTTCTTCTCAGATTTGAGGAGTACAAAAGAAATGAATTTTGTTGTTTGAGAATTATGACTGCAATTTTTAATTTCTATAATTTTAATACTAGTTTACTTACGGTATGTATCAAGAGTAGCACCAATATCCAGATTCCAAAATATCTAAAAGTGTTTCGAAACTTGAATTTTATAGTTTGATCATTATCCCTCGTGAATCAGATTATTTCAATAACTTAGCCGTAAGGTGTCACAAAATTTTATTTTTCTCACACTGGGATAAAAACTTCGCATATCGTCTCCTGTATGCGAAACAAAAGTGTCTCGTTCTCTCTTGGATAGATAACACTGAAGCGCATGCTCACAACTTGCTTTTACTCACACTGGGATGAAAAGTTCGTTTTTTATCTCCTGTATGCGGGACAAAAAAGCCTCGTTCTCTTCTGGTTAGATATTACTAACGCGCATGCTCATCGCTAAGTTAGCTCTCGGTAAGCTAGCGACGAATTGTTCATCAAACATGAGGTTGAACCCTCATCAATAACATTAATCAGTTATAATTAAAAATTCAAAAAGTAATGCAAATTATGAAACAACGAAATAATCAATTGGCGCTCAGGGGCGACTTGATTGATTCCAGTGGCGTATTTGCTTTTTCAGCTGCAGGAAAACCTGCAAAACCACATCATCTGATGACTAAAACATCAAGGAATGGGATCTGGAGGTTTTCTTCTGATTTCATGGTGAACTAGATTTTTGGATGAAAGCTATTCAGATGATTTTCGAAGTTCTGAAGTTCTTCTTTTCTCCATGTTTCCAAACAACGAGCATGTCATCTACATACCTCAACCAGTGCTTCGGTCGTTTTTCTGAGGTTTGAATAGCCCTTTCTTCAAATTTTTCCATGTGGAAATTTGTCATCACTGGGCTAAGTGACCTGCTCATGGTGACTCCATCAATTTGATCATGAAAGGTTTTATTCCATTGGAAATAGGTTATCGTTAGTGAATGACGATATGAGTTGATATCTTCTGAAAAGATTTCCTCTATGTAGCTGAGGGATTCCTCGAGTGGTACATTTGTGAATATACAATGTCGATGCTAACTAGAATGTCGTTTGGCTCTAAGGTCATGCCTTTCAAATGTTTGATGAAGTCAGTGGAATATCGGACATACGTCTTCCCAACATGTTTCTGCCACATATCCGACAAATGTTTGTCGAGATTGTAGGTTGGTGATCCTATGGCACTTTATATCGGTCTCAGTGGTACATCCTCTTTGTGAATTTTTGGTAATCCATAGAGCCTCGGTGGTAATGCTTCTGATCTGCAAAGTTTCTTCTTTACCTCTGGTGGTGATGAAGATTCTTCTATCAGTTGATTGGTCTTCCTACAGATTTTCTCTATTGGGTCTTTTTGCAATCTTCTTCTTGAGTCGGGTAGATTCTAAAAGAGGAGAAAATTCAAACCATCTTCAAACCAACGAAGAAAATATTGAAGTATCTAAGATCAGCAAAAGACAGCAGAGATCAACTCACATCAGCGAAAGTTCACAGGATTCCATGTAACTGTGGTAAAGTCTATATCAGTCAAACGAAAAGGAGTATTGATACCCACCTAGTCGAACACAAGCGGAGTTGCTGATTGAGACAGACCGAGAAGTCTGCAGTCGCTGAACATGCACTGTCCTACGGGAAAACAAGATCCTGTTCGAAAATACCGACAGTCTAGCAACGTCGAATCATTATCGAACAAGATTGTATTTGGTAGCCATAATAATACACAAACACTAAGAGAACTCCAGCAGAAAGGAAGAGAGAACATATCTACCAAAGATTTATCACACATCATTGTGAAGCGCCAAGTCAACCTAATCGCGCGGGAAGTACGCGCGAACCCACTATTACAGATAGTGCGCGAAAAATCAGCACTATAAATGATATAGCAAAAATGAGAGCTTCAGTTTCAGTTGACACGTCAATAAGAGTACTTCGACCACGCCATTGAAGATGACTGCCGCAGTTGCAGTCGAAACGTTTGGATATTATAACAAAAGAAGATCACGGCCAAACCCGGATATCAACCAAAACATTGATTCCAGCCGTGAAAGCCTACATTCCTAGATCATATTCTGCTAAACATTCCTTTCATTGGAGATCACTTGGAGAAAGGGTGGGGGAACATACAAAAATGCAATTTTATCATTTGAAAATTTTTTCCAAACATTTAAACAATATACAACTTTCAGGGTTCCTGTAGAGATCCCCAAGCCTTATCCAGTCTACAAAACAAAAAAAGTGGAAGTTGAAGTCGAAAAACCCGTTTTCGTTAAAGAACCCGTTAAAATCAAGGTACCAGTACCGAAACCCTACCCAGTTGAAATACCTACTGGCGTTCAAGTGAAGGTGCCCTATCCAGTAGTCGTTAAAGTAACGGAAATAGTCGGTGGAGAACAGTGGAGTGGAATTGGATCGTTTGAAAATGTTGGAAACACGTTCCCAGGTACATACAGTTTTCGCAAATATAAGGTTTTGTTAAATATTTGTGTCAATGCGGTTTCATTATTTACGAAGCAGATTTGAAATCTGTGAAAAAAAATTAGAAAAATACTAAATAGGTATAACCGAAGTATTCAGATGTGTTAGGTAAACAAAATGAAATCCAATCAAAATAGAGAAAAAATTAACAAAAAGAAAGTATGAGATTCAATAAGAATGGTAATTTGTTAACGAAATGAATTCTTGAGACCTGAAATGATATAAGTTGACAAATAGGTTGAACAATAAATGAATCATCAATAATATGTAAATAATGAAAATAAAAATTATTTAATGGAGAATATGATCCAAAACAAGTACTATTCCCAATCAATAGACATTCCATACTTGGTACCTACGTCGAGTTACTAACCAAGTTGGCGTCTTCAGGAGTTGGGAAAACTCCGAGTTTTTTCTATGATTTTTCCTTTTCCTGAAGACGTCAACTTGGTTGGCAAAGCGCGCGTTGAGAAGAGCATTGCATTTCTAGTGATTGAAAATAATGTTTGTTTTGGATTTATTCTACACCAGAGGTTTCAGTTTCACACCTTTCATTAGGATATATGATGCTAATGCAATATGATGATATGATAAAAAATTATACAAAAATTCAAACCAAGAACTGGCTCATTCCTTATACTCTGAGATTATTATAGGTAGCTTAAACGCGTTTCTCCTCTCCCATTTTTGTTTGAATTTTTGAGTTCAGTGCTCTGTAGATCGTTTTCTTCGCTTGATTAGAGGTGTGTCGTTGTTCAACATGTGCACAGATTCTGAATTTTTTTTTCAAATCCCCACTATCAATTAGGTTCTCAACAATTCCCCTGTTGGTAGATTGATAGTGGTTGGGTTCGTAATTCAGATATTGTTGCGTTATCGTATATTCCAACTTGATTTTTATAAACATTTTTTGAATTTCATGGGTATCTTGGATTTTTTTCATATAGATAAGCAGATGAGAAATTTCAGGTTCAACTGCCGAATAGATTCCGAATAGTGAATCAATACTTTTCGACTAAATATCCAGAACGACATCGAAGTAACAATGCTGGTAATCATCGATTAGGCCCAGGTTTTGAATGGCTAGAAAAGTTTGGTAATTTGTCCGTGATTTTGAGGAACAATGGTGTCCTAGTAGTTGACAAAGACAACATCTTGAAGTCCCACCAGACTGCTGAATTCATTCATATTGTATCATCATCAAATCTAATAATTTTGAGAATTGAGAAACATTGAGAAACGTTGACGACAGCAATCAACTGAGAGAAATCGTCAAGATGCTAATTGATCGTGCACTTATGCTCTTTAACAAAAAGAGAAGTCTCAACAACTCAGAAGTAAGACAAATCAGGAAAGATCTTTATCGAAAAGGGTAAAATTGACCTTGGCACACAAGCTCCACAAAGAAAATGAACACTCAAAAATAATGCTGTTTCTTCCCTACGTTTTTAGAGAGTATAAGAAGAATTGGGACTGAGTAAAACATCAGAACCTATTTGATCCAGAAACATCATCCGTAGCTGCCTCACAGAAACCAAGTCACCGAACGCACCCAGCGAAAGTGAAAGTGAAAGTGTGTGGCATCAAATTATTCGTACGAAAATGATCTTCCACAAAAAGCTGACGAGCCACCCCATTTCCATTTGAAAAAATCAAGTCAACTGGAAAAATTCATATTTGCGATTGTGATATAAATCTTAAAACGACTGTGAAGTCATAAGCCTCACAGTCGTAGTTTCCTCATGTTACTTGATCAAGAATGCAGCGATATACACGATCCATGGCATTCTAGATCAAAAAATAAAAATTGGAATAAAAATGATTTTATTTGTCAAATACTAACAAGTAAAATATTGTTGGATTTAGAATGTCATTCTCGATCGAAATAAGTAAAAATATATAGGATGTCCCATTCAATAATCGAAAGTTGGGGTCATTTCCGGTCAAACCGGAAGTACGGCAAAGCAAGTAAATATGTCAAAAAATGTTAATCAAACTATAATACACAACCCCCAAATTTAGTTTTTCTATCACCGATAATAAAAAAGTTATAGGGGTGAACCACCTTAGAAAATCACCCGGTATATCAGAAATACGCGACGGACTATGGCTAATCTTCGTTTAGAGGTTCAATTCAGTACACCTCGAACTTCACTGTTTGAGAACTCTTTCATTTGGAGAACTGCGTTCATATGCAATAAACTTCCTGAGATCGTTTTTCCAAATGAATTTAATCTCCAGCGATTCGATTCCAACGTGAATCGCTACTTTCGGGCAGGCACCGTTCTTAGAGCGCCTCAAGGATTTTTCTGTAGTGCTTGTGTTTTGTTTAAAAAAAAAAAGAGTTCGTCCATAAGTCTATAACAGTGAGATTTCAGGTGACTTGGAGAGCTTCAATATTGGCCCTATCTTCCTGTGTCTAAATAGATTTATTTTGTTGTTCAACTAACTATTTGGTTGATCGTCAGAATAGGTACAATAAGATATTTCTTCACTTCCTGACTGCCTCACTATTCGAGCTTCTCCATTTTCGAAAAAAAATCAATTGAAAATTATATAATAAAGATTAAATTGAAGGGGTTATATTTTATTAGGAGTGATTAATTTTTTGTATCAAGATAGAGTAGTAGAAATCCAAAAACTTCCTTTCCCAAATAATAAAGATGTTATATGGACCTGTATTTTTTGTAGCAATTTGTTATTGGTGTTATTTCTTCAAATGAAGTGACTAGTGTAATCATATTCTGATTTGACAATAATAATGAAATATTTTTTATAGCTTTCGGAGGAAGTGTTGGTGATCTGAGCGGTCTATATGGGTTCGGAGACTCCAGTGGTCTCTACGGAATAAATGATATCTACGGTACGAACGGTATATATGGTACTAACAATATCTTCGGTATCAACGGTATTTATGGTAATCCGATCGGTGGTACATTCGACTCATCCATTTTCGGAATCACCAACATTCCACCGCAAGTCGAATTTGAGCATCATGAGACCTCCACTGCACCTGGAGTAGTTGACCACGAAAAGGAGTCTGTATCAGTGGAAGCAAGAAACGGAGATTTGAAATCTACAGAGAAGCCAATTTACTCCACAACAAGTCAACCCCTTGGAGAAAGTCAATCTGAAGAGTCACCTCAACTGGATGGAATTTCTGAGAAAGAAGACACAGATGAGATTTCACTAATAGACGACAATAGAATTTCAAGTTCAACTACTGAGAAATAAATTGATTAGGATAATAATGATAGAAATTGTTATATATCATTATATCCAAAAAATAATATATATCAATTTAAAAAAATTATGTGCATCGTTGATTTTTCGTCCCATTGAAGATTATTGAAAAAACATGACATAACATGCTTTCAAAACTTTTTGTTTCCTTCAAACTATTCTAAGATTTTGAGACTGTGAGTGTTTAATTGACTTGACAATACTTGTGTTGTGATATTTAAAATAGAAAAAAAAACACTTGTTACACGTATCATCGTTCAGAAAAATAATAGCACAGAGAGATGCGAATATCAATTGCAGTCAGCCCAAACTTATACCAATTTTAAGGCTTCCGAAATAATTTTGACTCAATTTCATGAAACAATCCTTTTATCAAAAACCAATCGTTCACGAGATAATTAAGTTTTTCTTGAGAAAATAAAACGTGCGCCATGGAACTACTGGCTAACAGACCCTCATTTCGAATAGTTACATGAAGTTTATCGGAGCTATTGATTTGTCGTTATTGTTTTTATTAAAGACATAATATCGGACGAATAAATAATGAATTAAAAACTGTATATTGTAAATTTTTCATGAGAGCGAAAATTAAAAAATGTTGCATTGTCTTTTCACACAAAATATGGAAACCAATTCGGAATAATGTTCGAAGACTTTTCCGTTAACCTTAAACCGTTAACCTTTAACCGTTAACCGTTAACCTCCTAATCAAATTCATCATGACAGTCCATGGGAGAAAGATCGCGGAAACGTGCTGGCCCATTATTGGCAATACATCCTTTTGGTAACTGTGAAGTCACTGTAAAGTCTGCTCGTTTATTGATAATTTCAGGGTGGTAAAATGAAACACATTTTCTCCGTACTACACTGTTCGGCTGTTGTATATGAACTGCCCACAGGTCGGTTTTTATTTATTTCATTATTCATCGTTATACAACAAAAACTCGCTAACAGTGTAGACGCTATAGGCACTTTCTTTTTTTTTCAAGAACATTATAAATTTCCCAAAACAATATTTTTATATTCCCTGCGTAATGAATAATACCTTATTCCAATTATGACTCAATACAAAATAGTTCATCAAATAGTTAACAATAGTATGAGATCTTTTCTGATGATTTTAATAAATAACATCATACAAAACCCTCAAATAATTATAACACAATCTCGAATATTCATGAGGAAAATGAGATCTTATTGAATTATATAGTTACTAGATACCAACATAATGTGTGACAATGATTCTCTTCAATTCCAAGGACCATCCTTCTACATCTCCTTGATAATTATCTGAAGCAAGAATAAATTTTTTGATGTAAATATTAGTTTTATTAATTTTTTGTCAATTTGATTCATCATCTAGGCTGGAGTATATCAGAGGGAGTTTCCTGACTGTCCATTCACCCTCCAAATTCTTCAAATGGATAACGTTTCTACGTAAATTTTGACCAGGTTCATCATTTCGTACATGAACATCATCCCCGTCCATGCTCAAGACTGTATGTTGGCTAGGACAAACTTTATTATATTTAACTAAGTTTTTAAATTATACTTTGTCTCCCGGTTCTGAAGCTATTTTTCTTGCCTTTCTTTTTTTGTTCCCATATCCCTTTTCTTTTCATTTCAGAAGTTTATCTCTATCCTTAACTTCACCATCTAGAGTGTTTCCCTCGAGATTTTTCAGACTGGGGATTTTATCTCTAAATTACCTTCCGAAGAATAGTTCAGATGGCGTTGTTCCTGATGTTATGTGCGGTGTGCTGTTATACATCATCAAATATTCTAACGAATCATTTCTCCAATTATTTCTGAGTGCGTAACTTATTTTTATTCTTTTTAGCAGATCCCGGTTTTTCCTCTCTACTTCACCGTTTTGTTTGGGCCAATTTGAAGGATGGATAACCTAGCCCAGAACATATCTCGTGTATCACCGATATCGTATTTTTTGCTGAAATCTCTCTCATTATTTTCACTACTTTTTACCGGCTATAGTAATAAACCATAACGAATAAAAACACTAGCCAACAAATGAGAAACAGAAATGCGACTAATATTATAATCGCTATACATGAGAGTCTAAAGCATTCCGACTGCGAATTCAACATCAAAAATTTTCCATTACGCATAGATTCTGAGTTATAGTTAGTTTCATTTTATACAAAAATTTTCACACATTATAGAAAAACATAAGATCAAAATGAGAAAAAAAACAATGTATTTTGAGGATAACAAACTTTATTTACAATACACATGAAGAAACATTCAAATGAAGTGTTTTGTGCATAACCCTTTTGCAATTGTTGACTTTCGTTTAAATGTTTCATCGTTTCTCCTCATAAGGAACCAACAAAAATCCCCCATCATTACTACATCCCATCTGCCTTGGTAACGTTGCTCAATTGTCAGTATGTCTTGGTGGAACCTTTCCCCTTGTTCGTCACTGATGGCACTCAAATTTTCTGGGAAAAAATTCAAATGGGAGTGCAAGAAATGGATTTTGACATGTGACATCCCATTCTGCAGTAATTTTCAAGTAGTTCTTCTACTAGTGTTTCGTAATTTTCTACTTTTTTTGTTCCCTAAAAACTCCGAAACTATTCTTTTGAAAGCACTCCACGCAGTTAATTCAACATTACTTAATTTTTGATCAAACTGTTAGTGTCTTATTATTATTCTAATTTGTGATCCAACAAATATACCTTCCTTGAGCTTTTGCGTCACTTGATTTTGGAAAAACGTGTTTAAGATATTTAAACGTATCACCTTCCGCCCAGAAGACCTAGTAATAGTCCTATGACTTTTAGGTCACCACATATTCGCCACTTATGCGTATTATAACTCATTCTATTCAGAAGAAGTTACATACTTTCGTGTGTTTCCTTCATGGCAACTGCATGTGTAAGAGAAATAGAGGGTCTTTTGTTACCATTATGCAGCAGAACGGCTTCCAAACTTGTTTCAGACGAAAAGCAAATTTGGAATGTCGTGTTTATTAAATTTTTGTAAAAAAAATCATAACTCAAAAATCTTACGCGTTAGGAAATTTTCTTTATTATTTTCGCATTTAGGGACCAAAAATTAACAAAGAACTGACTTTGCCATTACAGTCGTAAATTGGCTGTAAACTAGTGATAATTAAAATATGTCAGTTCAGTCTATAAAAATCGATCACCTTGGCGTAATTTGGGATACGAAAATGTTGCAAAACAAATGAACACTCATAAGAATTTTTAGAATTTATCATTTCTCTATGAATAGTTAGTTTACTTGATAGTAAATTCATAGATTCTATAACCTATGTACACAGACCTGTTCGAACCTTTGGCCGATTAGTTCGTCAAGACTCATTAGGCGAAACCCTGATATTGCCCAGAAATCTTGCCCAGTTTTGCTATTTCAGATATTTAGATTTATGTATATAGCTGAAATTTGAAACTATTATTTCAGGCCTACGCACTAAGTCCTGCCGGTCCCGTTTACAGTGGCCCTGGCGCGAGTCCGACCCAGGCGACGGTTGAACCGTTTACGGCCGACAGCCCGTATTTTCCTTTTAACGCGCGGCCCGGTAGCCGCTTGTCGCCGGCAAAGGCGAAAATTATCCCAGTGGCCGCTGGCCTAAGGCCGACCAAGGAAGAACCCGCAGGCACGGCGACAACGTTAGAAGGACACTGGGGAGTGGTAAGTGAATGTTTTTTTTACTGGTCGGTTTTTGTTCGGAAGTTATAAATGTTTTTTATAAAAACTCTACTCGATATTTTTGAACAGAAAATCTTGTACAAATTGGTGTAAGTTGAAAATTTCTTGAGAAATAAAACGCTTGCAAGTTTCGAAACAGAACATAAAGGTTCACTTGCGATTCTCTTGCTGGCTTTCGTCAAGGTTCCCACTTGGAGCCCTTGATTTTCATTTCATATTAATTTTCCTCATTTTTGTTTAACTTGCTACTTGCTCTATTCGATGCCTTAAGGACCACGCACAAACCTTATGAAAAATGGCTTTCGGTGAATTCTGCCAATTTTTTGGTATGATGAACTTTTCAATGTCCTGATCAAAAGTTTCCACAGGCACAACGAAAAATAATGGATAGTTTCTGAGAAAAAAATTGCTGGATGTCGGCAAAATGGGGAATTTGGTAGTATAACGGTAGAAATTGGCCGTGTTATTTTGCAACTTCATGCCTTTCGGAAATTTTAGCATGCGCTTTAGCAACTCTTTCATGGGTCTTGTGTCTTAACAACACCGTTTGCCAATAATTGAAACTTTAAAGATGGCAACTGGGCGCCATCTGGGAAAAAATCGAATAGAAAGGGGGTCTTGTGACACGTCTGTTTGAAGCTCCTGACAAATGCTTAACAACCTTAGAATATAATGTCAATATCTTCAACTACCACAAAATGGCGGAACTTTAATAATTGCCTGAATACATTGACATTTAACTACATAATATGAGGTAATAAGCTTGACATCAGTTCAGAAGATGCTCGAAATGGTTGCCTTGAACTTCTTGACATATGAACAGCCCATCCGATATTTCACGCCGAACATTTTCGAACACAGTAACGTCAATAT
>WOGR01005379.1:0-13866 GCA_015342045.1 Leptinotarsa lineolata | reverse complement strand
AACTGAATTGAAGTCTGAATCTGACTTTTCAAGGAGACAGTGTTCACTACTCTATTATAGGAATCTTCTGTCACCAATTCCTTGATAACTTCTGCGAACACTTTGAGCAAAGCACCCTTTATACCAGAAATACTGGTATTGAAAGCTTTCATGTAATAATCTTTTTTGAAAAATTCCAGTTACCATCTCGTATTTGATAAAAATTGGATTACACTGCTCATCAAAGAGGTGTTGCCAATAACTTTCAACCCATCGAGACCAAGGGTTTTGACTGAAGAATGTATCACTGATCTGATATTGTTGTAGTTACGTTCACCACTGCTATTTTCTTCTGAGTAATCACGGATGCGATGATTCTCCCCATCATCAGACCAGCGAGATGAGGAATTCAAAGCTGAATTGCTTGAAACTGAATTGGATAGATTCATTGTAGACTTTTCTAGTTTGTAAGAAAATGATAATTCCAGAACTTGTTCATATTTCACTTGGCTATTAGACCCAATAATTTAACAAAAATCGGATATTAACAATATTATAATGCATTTCCGGATTTTCCATACGTCCTCACATATTTTCGTTACGATCAGAAAATACCCTGTGGATAGTATAGATATAAATTTCGTTCCAGTGACATCATATGTGAATATGTTCACATCGTCAGAAGTGTTCCACTACCAGAGTCCACATAAAGTTTTCGAACCTGAGACCTCTTTGATTCCATTCTAACATGATTTCTTTTTGACAAAATGATCAAGGTTTACAGGGTCACTTTTTCTCGGGTTTGAAGGCCGTGGATTTTTTGGAATTCCTTCCTGAAGTTTCGCTGACGCGAGTGTCTAGCTTCTTCAGATGTTTATGCATCCTGTATTTGGCTTGTGTAAACTACCTGTGTAACATAAATACGTGTTACGTAGCCGCAATGTCCAGTCATCAGATATAATTTCATGATTCATAAACCTCTGAGGAAGTTAGCCACTCGTACCAGCGAAACGTCAGAAAGAAATTCCAAATATCCACGGCCTTCAAACCCAAAACATAGTGACACTGAGTGATTTCCTTTTACCGATCTCTTGAGTGAGGAAATCATGTATGGTCATGTTGCTGTTATGACTATATTTATATCGGAAATAAACTGAAAATGAAACATTTTTTGAGTTGAAGTCATCACTCCAAACCAGCTTTTTTCAGTCTGCTACGAGCAAAACTGAAAGTACTCAATTACACTGAGATTCACTTCCAGCGTATACTCCACGTTACAAAAAGAGAATCTGAGAGGATACAGTGGTGTTTGTTGTTCAGCTGCATGATTCCCTTGCTATTACCATTTACACGACCACATGTTTGCTTAATTACAATAATGACCCATTTGCATGTACTGTTTTATTTGGCAGAAGCAACTGACACACAATGCAGCTCCGCTAACATTTACGTTTTACGTTAGGGATGAGTAAGAAATCGATGGCAGATATTGTTAAAACGTACTACAATTTAAAAAAATTATTATTGAATCTATGTATCAATATCATAAATTATCTCTAAATTCATTTCATCACTTCACAAAATATCTATACTTATAAATGAATTCATCTCGGTTTCTCCGTACTCGTGAGTCCTACGAAGCTAACATTTGGTATATAGGTGCCCCTTAGGCACCTATATACCAAATCAGAAATCAAAAAATTTGTAACTCTAACATATTTTGGAAAAAGAACAGAAATAATTGCGGGTTTTTTCAGGAAGAACAATGTGGAAGTGGCATTCAGACCACATGCCAGGCTATCTAATTTCCTTTTCAATGCCAAAGATAGAGTAGACAAAATGGATGAATCTGGAGTTTATGAGCTTAAGTATCCCGAGTGTAATAGTGTTGATGTGGGACAATGTGGTCGAAACTTCTCAAAACGGTATGCTGAACATGAAAGGTCCTTCAGACTATGTAAAACTGATTCGACGTTTTCGAACCATTGCTTGGAATGAAACCACAAGTTCCCGAATCTAAACGATACAGAAATTTTGCACTATGGAAGCAAAGGTTGGACACTCAGTTAGTTGGAATCCTTGGAAATTCATGAGCATAAATAATGCGGGTGCAATCTGTTGAATGATCAAATTGATCCAGTTCACTCACCGGGTTTCAAATTAGCGTCCACACATTAACACAGGTGGAAATAATTCATGTAAATCAAGTACCTCGGTTATTACCTACAGTATTGTTATATAAGAGGTAATGTAATCAATCATTTGTAGTCCAATGTATAAGTTTGAAATAGGACGAAACTGCCGTAACTTTAGTTATGAATAAAAGTGGTAAAAACATAGAGAATTTTCATTTCTCATTTTTTATGTTGATCTCTTACCACGTAGTAACGGCTACATCTATCAATTTACTGATTCCTAGTATTACAGAAGCCAGTCAAGCAACTGTTCTTACTCCAACTCTGGCCTGCTCATGAAGTGCTTCATAATGAAATCTTGAGGTACGTCACTGAGCTGCATCAGGGCTAGCACGTTGCATCTGAGCGATTTTTTATTAACTGTAACAGATACGAAATGAATTCGGTTCATTGTCATGATCCAACCATCAATATTGTGCTTTTATTGACAGCCTCCAACGATGGATGGCTTTCGAACAACGTATGTCAACGCAGTAAACGCTGCGTCACAGTTATTTGTTTTGGTTGCTTTTGTTTGTGCTGGATTTCATCTGGTAGTCTCTAGTCTGATTTCGGATGTGACAAGAGCATTTGCATTTTCAATTCATTTCCTGGATTTGTGTTACAGCGGTGAAACACAGTGGTTTTTAGAGAGCGATTGTGTATGGGGAAACAGAGTTTCCATTCGAATTTTTTTCCAGTGAAGGAATTTATTTTCGAATAACGTCCCTGCAAAAAAATGTTCATGACATATTGATTTCCTTTTATTATAAATGCACTTCAATTGATACATTTTATGAATTGATGTTAATGAAATGAATGATTTCCAATAGTCAAGAAGATACTCTCTTATCAGTTAAATATGAAGTCTAATAAAAAAACAGATTGAAGGTTAACAGTGAACCCTATATTGAATCTCAGAATACAACCCACAGAACATAAATATAGGTCCCAACTACGGTCAGCACAATGTAAAAAAATAGATTGATCATTCACATACCAAACACCGAAATATTCAGTCAAGAGCACTTCATTTTGTTATATAACTTTATAGAATAGTCTAATCGTTATTGATTTGAAATGTATCCTACTGATATTATATTTAAGAATACCGGGCCATTTGTAGTTACTTTTTTTGTAATGTATCTAAAGGCTTAGATACTTGAATAGTTTTATGAAGTTCATTAAAATGAATTTTACTCTGAATAGTAATGTTGACCATTCTCATCTCACAATAGATCATTTGATATCTGGAAATCAATACCTAGGTGAGAAGTTTCAATGTCATATCGTTCAAATTATTATATATTTTTAAAGTCATAAGGTATTCTCCCAATTGAAGGCAACGGTGTTGAAAGTAAAATAGTTGCCAGTTATCTCACAACATCCACCATTATTTTAAAAATGCCTCCAGCATAATCATGAAACATAAATAGGAAGTATAGCGATGCGAACAGGAGTTTCGTGAAATATTACGAATATAATTGGTTTCATACATTTAATCGACCATCAAGTGGACCTGTGGTTCTGGCCCCGAGGCCGGACTATCGATTTTTTCTGCCTATCGTCTAGCCTGTGCTAGAAATCGCACGTTGAAAGGTAAGACCTCGTCAATATTTAGCTTCCACAAGTTTTGACATCTGAGGGTTGTCGTTTGTGAGGGGTGACAGCTGGTTATCAGAAAAACCCATTTCAAACAAACTTTGAACAGATTTTGTTTATTGATATCAGGAAGTCCACTTGAATCAGGAAAATCTCTTGAGTTTCTTCACTTCAAAAGATATTACATTCAGCCGAACTCTACTAGGACTCAGAAATATCATAGAAAATTAATTCAACGAATCAATTTCAGAAAAGCGACACAATTCATCTTCAATGATACTCATATAGAAATATTTAGTTGGTTGCAATATGGTAACATTATGTACTTATCTCAATGGTTCAATCGATGATAATTGATCACTGATCAAATCAATATTCTATAAAGGATTACCAGTTAATGAGAAGTTACTTTTATGTTCTAATTGGAATAGTCCAAACACTATTGATGTGGAGTTTGTCCCATTTATTTTGCATTGAAGAATACCAGACTATTTATTGTAACTTTTTTATATTCTCTCTGATGGTTGAGATGTGTAGTTGAATAGTTTAATGCAAGTAAATTTAGTGGATTTTATATAGTTATTCTAAATAGTGACGTTAACAACCTTACATCATTATATATCTAAAAGTGGTCTACGGAAAATTCTGCAGGTCCGAAATTGAGCGGTAAATGATTTTGGCGAAGGCAACGGTGTTAAAGATTCCAGTAATGTGAGTCAGTTCACAACCTCCACCAATTATTTAAACAGGCTTCTAGCATAAATTGGATACGTGAATACGATGTATGGTGGTGGGAACAGACGAAGCTGTTTTTACCACTAGTTATGTAACTTCGTGCAACGGATAAAATAATTCAAATTTGAAAAACTTCCCGAGTACTATTCGATGATATTTTAGAGCCACACTATTATTCAGTTATTTTTAGTCTTGCGAAGTAGCGAGCGAATTCTACCTTTTATCTTGAATATTTTTGAAAATGAATATACAGAATAGGCGATTAGATTTTCATAGAAACTGGATTCTTTCATTCGGTTCATTCACGATCTTAGTCCACTTTTATACCTCTCAGAGCAAGAACTAACATAATGCTCAATTCTCCAATACATGTTATGTGTACGAATTTCAATAGCATTTGTTCCCATTGTGATATATTCTTCACAAACCTCCAAAACCTTATTAAAATTGCAAATGTGTACTTGAAGTAGATAATTAGAATTGTTTTTTGTTTGTTCATTTATTTCTCTTTGTTTACAGTTGATAATTGTGTTTACTGTACTATGAATGGGTAACTGTTGAACAATGAAGCTATTATTATTATTACCTTTCACTGTAGTGTGCGCTGGTCGGTCCCTATCTCCCGAAGCCCTGATACATTCGGGAGCGCGCGCCAGCATTATTAACCAACGATCACTACCGACACCGTGGGGTAAGTGATCATTGGGTCCGAGAATCATGTGCCCTGAGCAAGCGCAATGAGCCAAGAATGACAGCCTTCTGCATCTGCCCGGCTAAAATTTCTGCCTTAGTGCGGCCAACCGGTATGATTTCGAAATTCGAGAGTAGAGAGGGCATCATTCTACTCCAATAATCAGAACAACCATCTTGACAGAGTGGTCTGGATATAGTCTGTGGTCGAAAAGAGAATTTCGATATTTGATCCGTTTTTCACCCTTTTTTTGGATGATATTCTTCTCGCCAGGAGCTGAAAACTCCACTACGTCAGGCTTTTTAGCTTGTATGAGACTGAGGGTGGGCAATGAATAGTTCCAATAAATTCGGCACTTCTCATTCCTCGCAACGGATTCAATATCCCCCGGAGCGTAGGGCAACACCCGGTGTGTTGCCCTACCGGTGTGTTATTATTATTATTAGTAGTAGTAGTGGAGTCTTATATTCACACTGATATTCGATACTTTATTCGTTGTCATCGATTTGGGTAATGAATTTAAATTTGTCATAAACACTCCTTATTCTCTTAAATAGGATTTTATTTCAAAACCTCCAATGAAGAGATGCTTTTCTTTTCACCCAAAAACTACACACGGCAGAATATCTTCTGGCTACCTACACACAACTGAAATATAAATGTATTTAGGGAGAAAGTTCAGGAATTCAATTTGCAAAGTTTTTCTCAAGGCGGCTTTCTAGGAATTCGGTTCTCCCAAATCCGACTAGCAAACTGTTCGTGAATTGGTTTACGGAGTTCTTGGATATCTCGAACTATTCTTTGTGTGAGAAAGTGTGTACTTGGGAAGGGGTTTCCTATTGACTGAGCATGTTTCGTTGGTTTGATCGATGATCATTTTGAGTGAAGCTGAGATATAGTAGAAGTAGGATAAAACAATATCGGGTTGATTGATGTGCATCACAGTGAAAGATCCACGATGACACTTTTTGTGTATAGCGATTCATCAGATGTTAAAAGTTGAGTACCATCGCTTATATAATAAACAATCCCAGAGATACCATCAATGTACTTTGGATTGGCCCAGTCAGTGTTGCAATATTTCTACATAATTTAATTGATGATATATGTGAAAGAAAGTGAATTTACGTTATCAGGAATGGTAATATCTAAAAGGGAACATTCATAATTATTTTTCGAAAGGATCCACCAGTAACAACTCACCGAATAGAATTTGGCAGCAAGTACCAAATTTAATTTGGTGATTCAGTTGATACGAAGAATAATAAAGGAATGTTTGAATCTGTAGCAACATGTTACGAAACTCTCAGTTTCGCTCTCTCAATTTTTTTATTTTCTTGTTAATTGATAACTACAAGGTATACTTCAATGTACTTATGTCTTAATTTTACATATTTGGCTAGTTTGATATATTTTCTATAGTTTGTGAGTAATTAATTATGTGTATTGTGTGTATACATTCAGTGAATAAAATGGAGATTTCTGAATTTGCGATGCTACCTTTCAATTTGGCATCCTCTTTATGAGCAATTCATTTCGAAGTATGTTGCAGAATCATTTTCATACCACTATTTCACTTTGAAGTTTCGAACAGAGCTTGATGCGACACATCCAACTCCAAAACGTCATAACAAATAGGAATCCGAATAATAATCTCTGCAAAATTAACCTACTCAACTCTGTGGAAAAGAAGTAGCTCCATGAATTACATCGTCAACTATTCTTGAAACTCCAAAATCAGAGTTTGTTCAAGTTGCACATCCAACTAATGTCGCGTAGATAAGGTATAAGAAATGACATTTGTCTCCTAGCTAAAAACTTACAAAACTAATCTCAACCATTTATACTTGAATCTCTCCACGGATATAACCTAAACGTGTATAACGACAACTTCAGAAGGAGTTAGTCTGACAAATTGCATGATTTCCAAGCATTTACGCATCTCATTATGCTTTCGAGAGAGCTGGAGCGGATGTTTTTTGCGATTAGATATTGATAAACGACACCGGCAAAATGGAAATGGCTGAAAGAGGGCATAAAAATGCATGTATTTCGGCTTTATCACGGCCAAGCTGAATACAATTAACCCTCTCATTTGAATAATAGTGCTTAGGGGTAATAGAGTCGCGCAACTAAAGATATGTACGACGAGTTCACAAAAGGAGACAGTTGAGAGTTAGTGTAAGACTGGACTGGAAAAAAAATCATCGTAAGTTTTTGAAAGGCAATACGCCTACGTAAATTAAATATGAATTGGATTCTGTGAATGTGGACTATATCATTTATCACAGTGACATTTTGGGCAGCTGAATTCGAACGTGGCCGTGAGAGCTTGGGAGATGATGGGCGCTCGGGATGTCCAAAAGTTACAACTACCGACGAAAACATCGCCAAAGTTCACCAAATTATGCTAGACGAAAGTACATTAGAGCAAGAGAGTTAGCAGAGGTTATAAACATGTCAAAATCACGTGATTGTCACATATTAAATCAACATTCAGGCATGAGAAAGCTGCCCACGCGTTGGATGCCGCGTTTGCTCACGTTAAACCAAAAACTTGTTTGAATAAACATTTTCAACGATCTGCTGGCGCAGTTTAGGCGCACTTTAGGCGCAGTAAATCTGAGTTTCGACACCGATTGTTCACTGTAGAAGAAACTTGGATGAACTATTATAAGCCCGAAACAAAAATACATTTCGAACAAGTGGGACCTGGCTACAAAAAAAGTAAAAACTGTTTTTTGGCTGGGAAGGTAATGACGACTGTTTTTTGGGATAGTCATGGAGTTATCATGGAGTCTTCAAAAACGAAAAATCCAAGAATTACTTTTTGAACTGCTTGACCATCCGCCCCACTCACCATAACTAGCCCCAAGCGACTTCTTTTCGTGTCAGAATTTGATGCAGCCCAAGAAGGTCATCCTGATGGAATCTGAACTAACCATTTAGTTTCCTTCTGGACTGTGATGTACCAAATCCGAATTGTCAAAGTAATATTTCTATCGTAGGTAGTCCTGTTTACCTTTTGTGGAGAGTGAAGGTAGATTGCTATTTATGAAGTGTGATGGTGTCGTCGTGAATGTAGGTGGAAATTTATGAAATTTAACAGATAATTAGTATTTTCCACGAGATCCATATCTACGTTATTGTGAGGTATCCTTTATCTGTCCTATGAGAGTCCATGGATGCACGACAGCACAAATACATATTATAAATTGAAGTCCCCCATTGTGTCTGAGTATCTGCCTGTCTGAACGCGACGAATTTGAAAACCCAAAGGATTTATATACGGTTTTCATCACTGGACGGGGTGTTCACGAAAAAGGATAACGCATATAATTGTTTTCTCACCGACGTTTTGAATTTGAATAAATTCTTCTTCAGGACTCGAAAAGTAGTGTCTTCGTGTTATTATTACTATTTTAAAAACTTGGTTGTTGCAATGTTTTTCCCTTTTTTAATGTATCTAATTTGTCAAATAAACTACTATTCGAACCCCGATGAAGAATTTAATTGAATTCGAAACGTCAACCTTTCTTCAGAAAAATTATTAGATCACTAAACCAGTTAACTGCAATATGTATAATTAATTTTCATTTTGGGTAAATTGGTTGAAATATCACGACATCAATCGGGAAGTCACGAGGCTGTGGTGCTCTCTTGTGAGTTTTCATCAAATATTCTACCTAATGTTCAGGAGATAAAACAATTTACTACATATTGGCTTTTCAATTGATCTACAAGAAAGTCCGATAAGGCACATCTTTGTCTATATCCACTTTGATATTGTTTCTACTCGTCACATATCATGTGGTAATTGGTAACATATTCAGATGGATACGACATTTTAATCATTATCAAATAAATAATCAGACATTTTATGATTTTGAGCATTTTATGCAGATTGGAAACATTTCATCTACTGATGATGCAATAGAGTAGAAGAAGTATTGGTGTTTTGTTCACATTTCGAATAAAACTGATTTTTTTGACAATAGTGAATATTTTGTGAGTGTATTAGCTTAAGTTCGGAAGTGATTGACATGTTTAATGATGAATTTTGCTAGTTTGGACTTCATTTTCCAATATGATTCAAAATCAATGGAAGAATAAATACAATTAGAATGAATTGATTACAGGATTCCATATGTTGCGTGTCTCTACGCTGGGCTTGGCTGAATGCGTTACTGGACAAAATATATGTAGCTTCTTCGAACTCCCTCTTGAACCAATGTTTCTTCCTGTGCATAATCTCAGTTTGGAAACAATTGATGTTATGCAGATAGGTCAAAACATGCTCTGCTATTTCCGAGACATCTGAATTACGATTCCAATCACCATCAATCTACCAAACAATCAACAGTAGAACAATTACCAGACCTATTTGTCGGCATACCGTTAACGCAATCCCTTAAATTAGAATTAATGTACTCAGCGCGATCATTGTTTCAATACGATCAGAACAATGCAGTGAATTGCTCATTCAAAGCCTTCTTCACCCCATTACCGGTCGTCATCATTTTGTTTGTGACTCTGTTATTATAAAACACAATAGGACCGCGTGTTATTACCCAAAAATCGTGCCCGCTATAAGTTTTGCGAACAACACGAAAAATAGGCCATCGAAATCCCCATAAAACGTAATTGAAAGCTCATTGGAAGACGTATATCTTGTCGGTTGGACGCGTAGGAAGCATCTTCACCAGTGTTGCCAAAGGAGCATTTGTCGCGCTTTATGGTTTTTGCGGATTTTCTGCACGTTTTACGCACTGTCGCTTTGTCTCAAGAGATCAATTTTAGCTCAGACTGCCTCAGTTCCATTACTATTCAAAGTTAGATTCTTGGTGAAACGAAGGGTTTACACATATTGACGAATCCACCTCTTCTGCACTTTTATGTTCTGTGTACCAATTTCAAAGTAAGTGGGTCTATTCACCTCTCTATTGCACTGTGGGTCACAGTTCATTTAAGTGGACCGAATGTAGTTGATAAGTCAATTAATTCATTTCGTGAGTGATATTTCAGGTTAAATAGCAGAACTGAAACTCTGTTGAATATACTGGAAACCTAGGGGTAGGCACAGAATAAATGCTCTGCTGTTTTATCATCTCTCAAACAAAGATAGCTTCCTCACAGTTTAAGACATAAGACATAATCTTGTTAACGAAGCTTGGGTAGTAAATCCTTAGAAAAAATGCAATACATACCAAATGAAATCAAAATAATAACAAAAATGGTGCATAGGAACGAACTATGTTAAAATGGAGGATAAAAAAGATTTGTATGCATAAAAAAGTAAAAGTCCAGTTTATAAGAGAGTAGATATAAAAAATACTAACTTAGGAGCTCCTCAATAAATAGAGATAAAAAATATGAGTAGTTCAGTTAAAAGTTATCGTTAAAATATTCATCCAAAGTATAATAGGGTCTATCAGATAGAAATTATCTTATGTCCATAGGCAAATGATTGTTCATTTTTCCACTGTTGTAAAATATGGAGTCTCTGGTGGAGTTTTCAGTTGGCACAGTGAGTTCCAGAGTGTGTCTGCTGTTTCGGGTGTTATAATGGGAAGAGGATGCAGCAAAATTCAATATGTGCTTATTTATTAAACACACAGATTCCAGTATAAATAATGCAGTTACCGTTAGAATACTATATTTTTTGAAAAAGGTTCTATATGAGTCTCTTGGTTTTGAATGAAGTTGGACTGCATTCTCAACAAAACGGTATTCCGTAGCGTAAATGAGAATCTATGGGTGCATAGTACGCCATCTTTGTAGTGCTGAACCCCAATTCTTTATAAGTCACTCTAACCGCGCAACAGCCAAAGGAGACTTTTCTAGTGAGTTAACATGATCCATTAATTTTAAATTCTGGTCAATGAACACTCCTAGAAATTAAATGTTATTTTTAGATTCCAGTGATCTGTCTTCAAAAAAAGTTCGTTGATTGAGCATCTAAATGATATTAAATTTGTTTTATTTAGGTTAAAAAGTAAAATGTTTGAATCACACCAATATTTGACTTTTTTCAAGTCGGCAGAGATTATTTTGTGCAACGCACAAGTGTTTTTATTATTCCAAAGAATGGTAGTATCAACTGCAATTGAGGTGAACTTCCCAGAAATATGAAGCTTGGTGGGGTCATTATTATATAATAAGAATAGAATGGGACCTAACACAGAACCTTGTGGAACTGCAGAATCAATTTCCTTTTTTTTGAAAGTTGAGTTTATTCGACTATTTGCGTCCGTCCCATTGAGTAGGAATCGAACCATCATAACCGTCATAACGTTGGAGCTTCCTCAGCAGTATTTTGTGATCAACGCAGTCAAATGCATTTGACAGGTCACAAAATACTGCCGCAGTCTTTTCACCGACATTTATCTCAGAATGAACTTTATTCAGAAATGAGAAAATAGCATCGTGCGTATTTTTATTATTCTGGAAGCCGAATTGATTTTCACTCATGACGTTATGCTTATTTATGAATCCAAGTAGTCGTTTTTCAACTAGTTTCTCAATGATTTTTGCGATGGTTGGTATGGGAGATATTTCTACTAATTCATGTGTGAGATTGATTCCTGCCAATATCTCAAGTTGATATGTCAGTCCTAGTTCTGTAATGAACTTAAAGGTGATTCTGATCTATCTGTAAACCACAAGCCTGTTTTGTGCAACTGGCAATATGCACAATTCTGTATATTATTCACTTAGCTAGCACTCGACTTTACTAGCAACGATTTCAAAAAAAAATCTGACTACTGACTTGTTTCGTATCTACTTTCGCTTTCATTCTATTCATTGATTTTGTCTACATATAAAAATATCATTTCACAATTTTGGGTTGATTTCTTCTCAAAGTTGATTCAGTTTTATTTTCACTGAATTGCATTTCACCCATGAACAGAGGACTTCTATGGGGTTATGATTCAAGTATGCATCAATTCTACCATAAATTTTGCGATCGAACTTTGAGGATTATCGACAAAAAAAACTGCATTGGGTTGGCAACACTGGTCTTCACCGAACTGCCGATAATGATCCCACAAAATGGCTCAGTCGATAAGAGAAATGCTACCCTACGCTATAGAACATCAACATTAGATGCGTCGCTCTTATTAATGACACAATTTAATAGAACATTAATTATGTTGTGCAGTCTAAGGCGATAATGTACGTTCATTAGGAGTCACAGCAGTTATTTAGGAGAATCTGGTCGCATTTCTCATTTTGGTGGGGACATTTATCACGCTTCTATTAGCGACAGAGTTTCGTTCACGATTCAACGAAAATAAAAAACAAAGGAATGAAGTAATCGTCTTTTGGGGGCGATCGCTTAACGGAATACTTTGCGGTAAAGTAGTCGAAGATGGATTCTTTTGTTTTCAGTGGTGAGTTGTTTCGCGTATCTTCAGTTAGGGTAGATATATTCTTGGTTTTATTATATAGCTAGAATGTTGCTTGTGAACTGGCATGAAGTGGAAAAAATAGAGCCACTCCTAGTTTTAGTTTATCTTTAAGAATCATAGACTACCATGAAACCCTCCAACTCAGAAAGTATTTAAAATGTGCAGAAGTTTTTGATATATATCATAGAAATGACGTTGTATCAATAAAAGAAGAACATATTCATACAAAATTATACAGTGAATGTTTTGTGATTTGCTTTATAAGAAATCAAAACTCACTGACAGAAATAACCAGCAGTTTTTTATGAAACTTCTTGCTTCCAAGTCAAGTAATAACATCGCCTGATTTATAGAACGGTTCTAAAATGTTCCCATTCCTCGAATTTTGAGAATAATCAAGACAAAACAAATTTTAAGTCAAGAAGCATTATTTTCAGTACTTTCTGATACAGAGAACGATATTATGGCATCAATCGTGGCCAAGAGGGTGTTTTCAACATTTGAGTTGAAGTAGAAAAGATAGTATTGTCATACATCACTCAAAAATTGTTTCAATTTTCTTATCAACACTGATTGTCTCTATGGAATAGTATCAGCTGATTCTGGGTAGTTAGCTGTTCGATATTGTTTTCGAAAATTGCAAAAACCGATATTTATCGTGACGAATTCGTTTCATACATCATGAAATGTGCAATGGAGCAATTTTCATTGCAATCACTCATTCAATCTATGAATTGTAGAATGGACACAGTTCATTCTAAATCGTTAATTATTTTAAGGCCGTAACACAAGCACTTCAGAAAAATCTTCAAGACGCCCTGAGAGCGGTGTCTGTGTGAGAGTAAAGATTCACGTTGGATTTGAATGGTTGGAGATTAAATTCATTTGGAAAAACGTTTCCAGGAAGTTAATTCCAGTTCTTCAAATGAAAAAATTCTTGAACACTGAAGTTCGAGGTATACTGAGTTGAACCTCAAAATGATGAGCAGCCACAGTCCATTGCGTACTTCTGATACGTACCGCTCTTGGTGGAATCAAATATTGGAGACAAATCTCCAACCTTTCTTCGATATTCCGGATTATCAAGGTTGCAAGGGATGTTCGTGTCTCTAATCAGGCGGATGGCTTTTTTCTGGATGGAATCTAGCAGCTTCAGTGTATGCTTAGGGAAGGAGCTCCATACATGAGAACAATACTCCAAAGAAGGTCTGATC
This sequence comes from Leptinotarsa lineolata, assembly GCA_015342045.1. Taxonomy (NCBI): domain Eukaryota; kingdom Metazoa; phylum Arthropoda; class Insecta; order Coleoptera; family Chrysomelidae; genus Leptinotarsa; species Leptinotarsa lineolata. The sequence goes on along the minus strand of WOGR01005379.1, from coordinate 59 downwards.
TGAGCTTTATAAAGCATCAAAAGTTGCTGAGGTCTGTACAGTTTTCTGGTTCGGAATAG
>WOGR01005378.1:0-13867 GCA_015342045.1 Leptinotarsa lineolata | reverse complement strand
AAAAACAGCTCTGTTAAGTTTTCGTTGTTACACACTGTAAATATATATGGTTCAGAAGTTATTTACTCAACAGATCTCAATGCACTAAAATAAACAACGTCCTATCAAGTCAAAAATTAATTGACATCGGGGTCCTCCAAGAGAGTGTACTTGGCCCTGTTTTATTCATACTTTATTTGAATGACATAAATTTCATTAGTGACTGTGAATTCATCAACCTTTTTGCAGATGATACTCTCATTGCAACAAGTGACTCTGATATTCGTAATGCTGTATCTGAAATTAATTTGACTCTTGAAAACGTGGGGAAGTTTTTGAACATAATCGTACATCAAAATGTGATGGGTCATTAATCAGTAGCTTACACAAGCTTAGACTTCTGAATGGTTGTTCTTTGTGAGAAGTGACCGCTGGTTGATGGAAAACATATTTCAATAATGTATCTTTTAAAACCAACTATCAACAAATAGCTTCTTATTGGTGTACAGTTGGTTTGTCTTTAAGCTTCAGCCAATAGTTCTGTAGGAGCTAACCCAACCTTACCTCGAATCAGCAGAACATTTCAAAAATAATTATTTAGTCTTATGATTATAACATATTTCATAAATGTTCTGCTTTTTCAGATTTTCAATATAATTGTAATATTCTACGATTTAGTAATCGGGTTTACCTTTGACAATATTCTTAAAAAAATATAATGATATTACATTGAGGGCAACCAGCAAGAGGGCCTTGAGGCGTGTAAAGTCAGTTCTTGTGGTTCTTTCTTATTTACATATGGATGAAATTAACTTATTTGAATTATGCGACGAAGAGTTGGGAGATCTTTTGAATAAAGGATGTTCACGACCAGTAATACTCGGGCGGAAAATAATAAGCGTTAATTGAATGTATTATTGAGTTTGTTTTTCCCAGATGGATTTTTTGCCGACTCATAATCATTCGGAGTGCCATTTGACAAGAATATGTTTGTCATTTGGAAAGTTGTGATCGAAGCTACTCTCCGATCAAAAACGTCTTGTACCATTAGGGAGCATGTTAATTATCCTCAATTTATAAAAACCTTACAAAACCAACTCAAGACACCTCAAACAAGCCAAAATCAAACATCTATCTCTCAGGCACTTAAATAGCTGTATAATTGTTAAATCGCCATCTTGATTGTCTCCCTCCAGCACCCTCTGCCGGCCTCGTCAATGGTAGCCCTAACCATAACAAAACTTACCGATAGTGTATGAGCAGGCACACTGAACATCATAGCTTCGTTAAAAATAGGGCACTTATCTCCTCTTTTGACAGAAGTCTTCTTTTTGTTTATTTTTTTATTTTGTTGCATCAGATAAACCTAAAATGATAAAAATAAATTTCAATAGATAAGAACGGAGATTACGTACCTAGGTTATATCCGCATATAAGCAACTTTTCAGTATCGGATGAAAATTGCCCGCTCGTGTTTTCAAGCAACTATTCATTTGCCACTGGCAAATGAATAGTTGCTTGAATCAGATTTCAAATCGATTCATTTCGTTGAGAACGCAAGCGCTTGTGATCTTATTTCAACAAAAAAAGGTACAGAAAATTTGTTTTCTTCCATTGATTAGCATAAGGCTCATAGATTCATTTTTTCCATATCCCGAGTTTATATCATTTTTTACGACATCTTGTCATAGTTTACATCACTTTCAAAAACATTTTTTGTTGATGAAATTGCGAATAGAAAATGAAGAGAATCGTCAATTTGCGGAGATATATAAACATATGCATTTTATTTTGCCGCCGACAGGCAACTTTTTTATTTGCCGCAACTGAATGATCGTCTGTCTGCTGGTTATCACGAGAAATGATGTTTGTTTTTGAAGTTAAATAGTTAATTGACTAAAGTTGTCAGTATGCGGCTGGACTTAAACGAGGTTGACACTATCAACTTCTACCGTAGGATTTTTATTTGAAAAATTACTGGAGCTGCACTACTCGTTAATCAACTTACTTTTACGAAGGCTTCCCCAGGTGATTCAGTAGAAAATCTCAAATTTCTTGCTTTCACCACAACTACAGTCAACCTTTCAGCAGTAGGAAGGTAACTTAGAGAAAACATCAATTCTCCGAACTCGGTTCCTTTCTAAAATAAGAATTTGAGGAAGTTATTCAAATCAATTTTGAAAAAATTCAACTTTATCCTCACCTGACCAGTATCAGTTAATGTAACCCACGTTGTAACAGGTTGTCTAAGACTTATTTCTGACAATCGGATTTCACCTTCACCCACCAGGGTATGTGTTAGAAAATCTGTAGCGTAAACATGGAAATAAAGCAACCTCTGAGATTGTTCCCTAGGATTCATGGAAAAAAGAAACCTTTCCTTATAGCTGGGACTGCCAGAGCTTCTATATACCCTTGTTTGGATAGTGGCTTCTTTGTCAGGTAAGAGAGATACTCGGACGTAAGTGTCTAGCGTATCATCTTTTTTCACCACACCTGACAGATCCTTGGCTTCGAGGACATTAACAACTAAATCCCAACATTCGCTGAAATCAAATGAAAGATATTATAGTCAATAGGTAATGGGAAGATTTTTAACTAGTATTGCTTCCTTCATTTGAGATTATTTTGTTAATTGTTAGTTGAAAAGTGTTTTCATTCATTTCATTAAGGTGATCATGAATTTCCACAAAATAAACAAGTCATCAATTCCACAAATTGTATTCAATGTATTGTTTGAATAAAAACAGCTGTTTTGGGTTGTATTTGTGTGACTGAATAAATTTATATTTATTTTTGAACGTATTTCAGTTATCTCTACAATAACAGTAATTTACTACCTAAACGTAATTGAAATAAATAGAGGCACATTCTGAAATTATCAAACCATCATATACTGTTTTCTTAATCACAAAACTAAGTTCAGTTGTCGGCAACCAAATTAATTGCTTTCCGGTATTCTTCAGCATTTACTATAAATTAGTAACTAGATGATCACGATCACTAAAACCTTACCTAAGTAAGTCAACAATGATATCGCCACTCTCTGGCCTATGGAAAAATACAATTTCAACTTTCAAAAATGATTTATGTAAGATTCAATCTTATCTTGCTTCAACCTTCATTACAAACAACTAGATTAAACTGAAGGTGGCTTTGAGTTTCCTACTTCGCTCTGTTATAGAGGCAATTTGATCTAAAAATTAATGGATGTAGCCGTTACTACGTTGTAGTGACGGCTAACCTAACCTAACCGAACAATGATTTATGCAAGATTTTATCTTATCTTCCCTCAACCTTCATTACAAAAAACTAGATTAAACTGGAGGTGTTTTTGAGTTCCCTACACCGGTTTGTTACAGAGGCAACCCGATCTATAAATTGATGGATGTAGCGCTGTTACTACGTGATAGATCATGAAAATTGAGGAATGAAACTTTCTATTTATTTATACCACTTGTATTTGTAACTAATGTTACTGCAGTTTCGTTCTATATGGATATTTTTGAACAAACGTTTCAAAATGTCACAAATAATTTTGTTAGGTGCTTACATAAGTACACACATTTTTTTTTCACTTTCTCAACATTTTCGTCGTTTTTGGCATTAGTGATATATAAGCAGACACAAAAAGATTCATCTCAGTACAACCACAATCATCATGAATCAAGATATTTGACAGTACGCTCAATATTTTATTTGATGGAATCCATAACGTATTTCGAAAACACTTTATTCTGAGATTTACACTAAACAGTTTGGTGAACATCTTACGATGAAGTATTTTTTGAATAACCTATATCTTAAGTTAATCTCTTGTTAATTGTCTACAAGCAGCTATATTACTATATAAGTTTTATAATATTCTTTTTAATTTGTAACGAAGTTACAAAGTCTGGGCTTTGAATTCATTCTATCCATCAGCAATGTACTCATTTCCCGTTACAAGTCCTAGTTTATTGAGAATATCAGTATCTTGGTTATTACTGGGTTTAAATATCGTTCTTGCAAGAAAATATCCAGGAGAACTCCGGGTATTCAGTTAGTTCATTTGTTACGCTCCGCGAACATTTTAAATCTTCTGGATAACCCCTGGGGATATAGACAATATAGTGATGACATACGCGGTCTCGACAGAGATATGCTTAGAGGCCTTGGAAAGAGGGGTTTGAATTCAATATATTCCAACATTAACAACTCGAGCCAGTAAAAACGGGGAGTCCGATCTGATTGGATTGCTTGTTGACCTGTTTACCACGCTGAGCTGACGGCAGTGCAGAGAAAGCGAAGCTGAGTCCAGCCGGTGATGCAAGGCGTAGTAAGTGCGACAGTCATAAATCCGACTTGACCACTACGCCAGTTATCAACAGACCGATGAGTCTGAGGCCAACCGAACCAAAGACTAACCTCAGAGGAGGTCCGCCTGGAAGTCAATCTCTGCCAATCCACCGACCGAAACACCACGTGACCAGCCGATCAGGGGGACACCCGAGACCCGAGTCATTCGAGGTCTAAAAGGTTATTGTTGAATATCTGTCCGCCCCCTTCACGAGTCGAGGTTTGCGTTGCGACGTGTCGGGAGTGTTTACCTTTCGGTTAATCGTAATTAACAGCGCGCATCTGTACACTACGGTTTCGGGGATTCCACTTAGTCCTGCTCAGCTTTTCGCATTACAATTTTTCGGGCCCTTTGTCGGGTATTTCACTTGGACCTGCTCAGTTTTCCTAGTTCTACTTCCTAATCCATTGTCAGGGATTCCATTTGCTCTTGCTCGCCTTTTCGCGTTCTATTCTTTCGAGACCTTTGTCGGAAATTTCATTTGGTCCTGCCTCTCTCTCCATCTTCTGAGCTCGTATTATCGAAGCCGTTTACTGTTTTTCTGCTTGAGTAAGAGTTTGCGTGTTTCACTGCAGTTTCAGATTCTCTCGGGCCTGCTCAGCTTTTGTCGGACTAGTCTTTCGGGCCTTTTGTCGGGATTTCCACTGGGACTTGATTAGCTTTTCTCATTCCATTCTTTAGGGATTTTTGTCGGGGATTCCACTTGGTTCTGCTACTCTCTTGTTCTTTTCCGTCTTTAGTCGCGTAGTACTAGCTTAGTAGTTGATCCCTGAATTATTTCGTCTGCGAACCGAGTAACTCAATTTAGAGAAAGACAGACATTGCCTTGCTGTAGTGGTATGTATAACTCAACCTGCTTACTATCCCTTGCATCGTTTTATTTTGCTTAGCTCCTTATAGATTGTTATTTCAACACCGCTGCACGCCGACTCCTTACCATTTGTTGCTTCGAAATCGTTGCATGTCCCCTCCGCCCCTGTAAATAGTTACTTGAATATTGATGTTTGATGCGGATTAGTTCAAACACAGATTTGAAATCAATTTGTTTCATTCTTTCCTTAAGAAAGTTAAACATCTTTACAGCTTTGCATGAACAGGTTAAATTCCCAGCAAAGTCAAGTAAAATCTGACTTTCTGGCTACCTATGGTGTCTAAATCACATAGACCCCTTGATTACCGTGTCTCTACTGTAGCTGCCCGGTGTAGTGGTGCTTGTGTACCGTCGGAGGGCGTCAAATATTCAGTTGGTGCAGTTACGAGCGTAACAATGCAATGTCTAACGAATTGTGTCAAAAATGGAATGTTGCTACAGTGCTCGTTATTATAAATGTGAACCTAAGCTCCCGGCTTTGAAGCAAAGCCGGGAGCTTAGGTATCAATATCACAAATATATATAAGAGACTTGTCACTACAGCTGTAATTTTAGTCAATGAAGTTTCATCGTAATAATACGTTTATCAAAATCAACCATTTAATTATGTAATAATGGAAACAATAAATAGCTACCTGTCATATTCTAGGCCTATACATAAATATCCCGTGATATTCAACATTTCCAAGTCTCCAAGGGCTACAGAGGTATCCGAGCATACACTATCACATGAGATGGCCCTTTTCAAAGACGAGTGCATCACTTCAACCTCCTCGCTTGCTGATGTTGGGGCGGAAGGTTGCTGGGGAAGAGGTCCCTGTTGTCCTGGGTGAATATAAACTCCGGATAACTTCAGTGGTGGGTTGTGGGTCAATTGAGGTTGGTTCGTACTCAAGACGGGTCCCTGCGGACACGATGGACTCGGAGGAGGGGTGATGCAAACCGGAAATGATGATTGAGAAATCAGGGTCGCCATATTCACAGAGGAGACTGGGCGCGGTATCGGGGATATTGATGTCTTTTCCGACGAACGACATTCTTCAGGGCTGGAAAAATATATATAATTAGATTATTGCTATAATACGTAGAGCAAGCAAATGATTCGGTACTTTGATATATTATTGAATAAAATATGAATTTCGGCATGAGATATCTGTTCTGACATAAGATTCGCGTGTCTAGTAAACCCTTACCTCAGAAAAAACTCATTTGAATCAGGACTCTATTTTCGACTTTATTTTCAAACCTCAAGTGTAATACCTTGTATAGCAGAATAGATTTTAGCTCTACAAGTATTATTTGGCCTGCTATATGGTATATACTGTATACTGTACTCAAAAAGTACATTTCACATAAAAAGCTCTTATATTCAGTCTAGGCTTCAAATATACGTTTATTTATCTATATAACGCATAGTTGAACTGGCCAATTTCAATTAAGCTAAAATAATGAATAACTTTTATATTCGGTGATCAACACATATTATCTGAATGGCATAAAAATAGAATATGTTCAATAAGTCATAAACTATCGAGTTTGATTGAATATTGTGACTCGAATCTGATGTCATAAAAAACACTTAAATATCGTCTATGGGATATTCTCATGGTTGAAAAGCAAACGAGACTGAAACGGAATAATTGGCGGAAAAATAGTTGTACTGTGGAAAATCTCATTGCCCAAAAAAAAGGTTTGTCGCTATGATAAAGGAGTTGGTTCTGAGTTTGTTTTGGATCAAAGGAAAAATAGGGGAAGATTCGATCTGAAGACACACTTCGGTAAGGAGGTGCAGTGAAGAAAGACGTCTAAACGAAATTGAGTCCGGCATCAACTTTAGAAAGTAATGTTTTCAAGGTCTTGGGAAAGTGAAGTTTAGAAGATGAGTGATTGAATTTTTGTTTTAGTTCCTAGTACCGAGACAAACAATGGAGTCTGCGCGGGTGAGTTCTGAATTCGGAGTAAAGACGTGTATCAGTAATTTCGTAGGAATCGACGTAGTTTTGTAAACCTCAAAATTGTCCCGACGGAGGTACCAGGGAGCAAAGAAGACTACGGGGTGAGGCCTTCTAAAGTATATGTTATCGCGACTTATAATTTTTTGGGAGAAAAGCACATTTTTCATTTATTCGATTTGGCTCTGTAAAATGTTGACAGGTATTTTTTTAACGAATGATAGAGTAAAATCTGTTAGCTATACACAAACCACCTGAAGTAGGTTCAAGGAGCTGGAGTACCATAGAGCCGAAACTCGGTGAGTTGTGAATTATTTGCTTGTTGCTTAATTCTCAAATATTGTTTTGATATTTATTCGAAACGAGTTTGTGGTGACCCAAAATCTATTGTTATCGGGTTACGGGATAGAATCTCACAAGGTTAGTTTTGTCTGCATTAAAACAAAGAGTGATTTGATTGAACCAAAAAGTTAGTCGGCATAGAGCAGTTTCACAGGTTTCTTTTAGTTCTATTTGATTTTTGATGGATGATAATATCAACGTTTTCTTGAATTATTTGAACTCAAGAGAAGCCACGATAAAATTTACATTAGAAAGGGAATATCATAATCAACTTCCTTTTCTCGATGTTATAAAAAGAAAATCGATGAATACTCTTGATACGAGTGTGTATCGGAAGAAAACTCATACTTAAAGATATCTCCACTATAAATCTAATCACCACGCTAGCTTCAAAAAGGTATAGTGAGATGTTTGTATGACAGAGCAGAGGCAGTTTGCAATTCAGTTCATAATATGCAGAAGGAAATAACTATCATCGAAACAGTTTTGAAGCAAAACGCATATCCGGAGCAGTTTGTGGGATGAGATGTTAATGAAGTTGGTAAAAGCAATATAGCAATTAGCGGAACATATTCTGAAATCAACTGGTAATCACGCTATAGAATGGAGTAAAATAAAAAGCACCACCAAAGAAACTCATGTAAAAATTAGGAAACTCAAAGAATCCGCATATATTTATTTATCAGGTAAAACGTGTATTTCGAATAGCTCTGTAGAAATGGATCGTACATGGTTGCCATTACTAAGAAGAGAGATTGAAAACTGAAATATGAATCTTAACTGAACTGAATTCTCAAAAAACATCCAGTATGTGTGTTCATGTAGACTGTTGCGTGTGACATCTGGACATTTCATTCCTTTGACTTGTGTCGAAAGAAATTGGAACTACTTATCACAGTTTGGGGGAGAGATTCTTATAGCGAATTCAGGTTTCGAAAATGGAAAAGGATTGTTTTTCGAAACGTTAACCACTTAAGAAAGCTAAATATCAATATTTGATTTTTCCAATTGATTTTTTCAATTTGTAGACAAAAATTTATGAATACGATAAGTTACTGACTAATTGGAGTTTCCAGTAGTTTATATTACGCAGTAACTTCTCGAGGTGAACTTTTCAGTTTGCCTTTTTCTACACTTCAGCAGATTCTCTATTGATTTAGCTTTAACTTTTTCAGATTGTGAAAGGTGATAAACTCAAAAAACAGTATAAGAATCCCTATTCAGTAGATGAAGAAAAGTGACTACTTCATCTCCTGAACTTGGCTGGTGGAACGCGCGTCGAGAAGGGTGTTGCAATTCCGCTGTTGGAAAACAGATATTATTTTGGATTTATTGAATGCCAGAGGTTTTAGTTCCATCTTTCGTCCAGTGAATGTTGATAACATTAATTTTATTTCATTATCTTATCAATAGCCGAATGATGTCATGTTGTTTTATGAATTTGCCAAGTTCAATAAGAAAATTTTGACGTTTTCAAGCTATGTTTCACAATAAAAAGATCCTATCACAAACCTTGAGTCAGCGGAAACTCATGATTTCATGATTTGGCCCGTTTTAGACTATCTGGGTATGAGGAATATATATCGGGACATCTATTACTATTATGAACCAATTTGAAAGAAAAATAGGACAAAGTGGTATCGAGTTTTGCTTACCCCTGTAAGAAAATAGCGCCACTCGGTAAAATTATGAATTGGAAATAAAAAAAATCATTGTCAAGAATATTTGTCCGAATTGTTTTCAATTCCATGTGATCGAGTACGAAATTTTTTTTGACATAAATCCTGCCATAACTTCCAAACCACCCGGTATAAACACTAACAACCCAATATTTTTCAAAATAACGCTTTTTGAGGAAATCAACCGGGTGTTCCATTTAAAAATCACAACTTCGATATGTCACACGTTTATTAAACACCCTTTAGTATTTATTTTTGTACCAAGGCTTTCATTACTCTATAACTTCTATTCGAAGCATTTTTTCTATCTTAAATGAAGAAATCGGTTTTTACACATCGTTGATATCCCATGTGCCAATAAAAGCAAAGATACATAGAAACTCTGGCGTTTTTGCCGATTCCCTTTTGATTTGTCAAAATCTCTCGACCAGATATGAGATCGAACCAAATTTGTACACATGTAGATACATGGAATAAGAATCGTTGCCAAATGTAAACATTCTTGTGCGCTCAGCGCCTTTATGAATGGAATGCCAAACTACATTGGATCTCTTTATTTAATGAAGAATCAAGAGTGCAGTAGATCGAATGTTTTCGTCAAAATGGAGGGGTCCAAGTGATTACACAATGGTATTTCTATGCATCTTGATAAAAGTTAAGGAATATTGTCAAATCTTTTGACAGGTACCTTACCCACCAAAATTTTAACGCACGGCTGTTGCTTGACCATCATTTGAGCGAGTGGATGTTAGAGTTTTCGCGAAAATGGAAAAATAGACCTACACAATTGAAAACTGGGTTGGAATCTGTGTATGGAATTTGCATTATTCTTTTCTCACCGTGAAAGTTTGGGCAGGTGAATTCAAACGGTATCGTACCAATCTGAGAGAGACGATTTTCATTCGGGACGTCCAAAGTGATAGAGGTAGCAGATGCTAAATAAAAAAAACGTGTTTGTTATATATTGAATCAATATTTAGGCAGTTGTCGGCGCATTGTTTGCCGCGTTAGCTTACGTTAGAATGAACATTTTCAACGCTCATTTGACGTAGTTCAGGCGCAATAAATCCGAGATTTTGCGCCGATTATTTACTAGAGATAGAACATGGAGACATTATATACCCGAAACAAAAATACAGTCAAATGAATGGCGAAAGGAGAATCTACTCAAAAAAACTATTTTAATCGGCTGGACAAGTGATGGTGATTGTTTTTAGTGGTGGAGTTATTTTAATTGATTGATTATCTCCTTCATAGTTGTGCATTGAAAAGACTTGGATTTTAAATAAAAATAATAGTCAATAATAGAATAAATAATATCTGCAACTCAAGGTGAAATTGTTAATGAATTAATAATCAACAAAAAAGACTTGAAGCATTATTGTCATATCTGCCATAGTTTGCGAGTTACTATATTTTGAAAACAATAGAGCGGATGAAAAAGACAAGTTTCAAGGCATAATAACGTTCAAAGCTATACAAAAAATTTAAAAAAAAAATAAAAAAAACATAAATGACTATTTTTATTATATATTTGAGTATTTGGAAAAATAAATGGAAAAAAAATAATTCATTTATGACAAATTGTTCTTTGAATAAACAAATAAAAAACGAAAAAAAAAACCGTTTTTCAATCTCAAAGAACAATAGAGTTTATTGTTCTCAGAAAAAGGTTCTATAATTTTAATATTTGGTCGCAAAAAACGATTGTTTGTAAATAAATGCATTTTTTAGCAACAGATGCATTTTTTAGCAACAGATACATTTTTTAAGGAAACGTTTTTTCTCTAAACATTATAATTTTCATCAATAAGTATATTCCGATAAACAATTTTAGATTTAATTAAAACAATGTATTTGTTTATAAAAAATTTTCAAACAATAACCGTAAAAAATTTTAAAAAATTGTAGTTTTTCAGTAACCGTTCGACATCGAAACAATCGAGATTGAGAAAAAAAAATTACTTTACTTTTTTAATTTTAAATTTTCAATTGTTAATACAAAAGTGGAAAATCAAAATTTCGTAATTTTTGCAACGGCGATCTATTCACTAGCCTATTGAGAATAACTTCAAGGAGTGAAAAAATTTCTATGGTTTTAGTTTTATAATTATCAGTGTTTTCATGTTTACTTTTAGTTAATGAAAAATTAATAATCATCAAATGCATAATTAATGGAAAAATTGGAAAAGACATTTTTAACCACGGATTATTGTTCATTGATGTATTCCAAAACTACATGAATTTTTTCATTCCTTAATTTGCATATTTAATATGTTCAAATAATTTTTTTGGTTGCTGTGTCAGATTGACGCACCTCGACAGCCAGACTACCCGTTTTTGACTCTAGTTTCAGGGCTCTGTAAAAATTATATTTGATAGAGGTACAGCTCGGGGAATTGAAACTATTTTTCAGCAAATTTGATGATCTTTTTGGATCTTTTTTCTAAATTCGAAAAGTTTGAATATTTTTCGAGATATTCAAAAAAAAACAAATCTCAATTTTTAACTAATTTGTTTATAACTTTTTTATGTTTTTTCAGCACCTTTTCGAACTGTTCCTTGAATTTTCTACGTGACAATACAAATCGAATAACACCTTGATCGTAATTTTCGGAGACCATATAAAAAATTTAGAAGAAAATGGTACATGTGAACTAGACTGACATAGAAAGACGCCAAGTACTATTTGGATGGGTTGAAGATACGGAAGCATCGCTGGGAAAAGTGAAATGAATTAAAAAAAGACATGTATCTTTGTGAGGTTGGAAACTTTTCAGACGACCCTCGTATAGTCTATATACAACTATTTCAATTCCAAATGCACCACTTTCAGAGACTAACTTATAGTATTTGTATCTTCAGAAATTATTCTGTAATCTGTCTTTGCTACACCTTTGATAAATTCATAAAACATTAAAAATCAATCAAAAAAGCCTTTCTATACCTATTACGGAAACACTCTTGTCCCAAAAAATATTTTTTTCGCTAAAAGTACTATGTGCGGTTACTCAACATTTTTTATCCTTTTCCAAATGGAGGTCACTTTCTAACTGGGTCATCAGTTCGTCTTCATTAACGTAATAATTGCATTTCATCACAAAATAATCCATACGAAACATGTTGCCAACTACTAAATGGAGAAATTTGCATGAGATGTATATTCCAACACAAATTTGCCGGCTATTGAAACTTTGTCTGGGGAAAATGTAATTATAAGTTTCACTTTGTATTCATTAGCATGCTCTAATGAAACCTTATGGTTCATGTATGCATTTCCACGGTAGTTTTTGATTGAAATTTTACAGTGAAGTATTTTTTATGCAATAAATGATTCATAAAATCACTCTACACTATGGTTCAGGTCAAGCAGTAGTTGTTGCCAGTATATTCGTTCTATAAAATGATCTGAAAAGTTTTAGGAATGAGGAAATGAAACTGTTTTATTTCAATTCTTGTTTTTTGATTTTGTACCTTGAATTGGTCCTGTTAACTTATCAAGTTTTCGTCGTTTCAAATGAATCCTTCCAATCTACTCATGGTTATATATTATCAGTTTTTTGTTTTTGTCTAATATGTCAGTTTTCATTTTGAATTTTTTCTGGAAAAACTATTTGAGTCCAGATGATGAAATTATCAAATTTTGACACATTGTCAGAAATTAAGAGTTTTTCTACAAATGATTGATTACACCATCAACATTTCTCAACATAGACGTGAAAAAATAAATTGACTCAGCAAACCAATATCTAAGCCAGATTGTGTTGAAGTCGCTAGAGCGTGCGGGTTACAGGAAAAGAGAAGACCTGCCATATACTGTGACTTACAATTTGATTAATTGGATAAATAAATTAATAATATGTGAAATTTCATTAATTTATAGATACTTCCGAGTTAGATGTGATATTTTCATTCAATATATAATAATTAATAATAAGTTTTTTGAAATTCATTGTATTAGATGAAAATACAAAGACTGAAAACAAAAATTTTCTGAGAGGAAAATGTCTTTTTTGTATCTAGTCTCAAAAAAGTAATGTAATGGTTACATAAACAATATATGGGTTTAAAAGTCAGTACCGATATATAAGAGGTAAGGTTCCAAGGAAGACATCAACAACTACAGAAATGTATGCTTACAAAATCAACTAGCAAAAATAATCGATTGCTGCTTCAATTTCCGTCTAGAAAACTTTTAGGGAAATGATAAATTATTGATAGGCTGTCAACATGGATTTCAGTCTAGAAAATCCACAGAATCAGCCATATGAACGAATTATGTAATGTGATTTATTCTAGTTTGAATTTCAAAAATTGAACCGCATTTGAGTTCGTGGAGTAGTGAATAAATGGGTTTCCTCCTATTTACAGATTGTCACGATAAATTCATTCAAATCAAAGTAAACCAAAGTTTCCATGGGTGTACCCCACTGATTTTTATCATATTTGTTTTTGACATGATTTTATCATATAGTTCCTCTCAAAAAACCATAATTTATGCCAATGATAGTGTTATAAGTTTTAGTTGAAGTGTTTTGTTATATCAAAAGTGAAATAAAGTTGAATTTGATTATTGTCCAGTGTAGTCAATTATTGGTGAACCCACGGGGAAAAACGTAACAATACAAATCATATGATATCACAAGATAATCTGGGCAAAAGCATTAATCTGAGCAATGTATGCGCTGAGGAAATTTTTTCAATT
>WOGR01005377.1:0-13867 GCA_015342045.1 Leptinotarsa lineolata | reverse complement strand
AAAATTTTAAGACTGCAGGTTTTGAAGATTGATAACAACTGAAAAAGTGGTAAATGCAATAAGACTAGCGCCATCTATGTATTGGGCCCAAGAATTTTCAGCTCATTTAGCAGGTAATTCAAATCAAAATATCAATCAAAAGTCTTCAGAGACAAACGTGGATTAACAAGTGTAATACCTAGTAGAAAACTATGTATTTTAATATTTATTTCAACTTCGCTAAGAGATATATTTCATCAAAATTCTGAATTTTCAAACGTCGGTCCTGTATTTTCATACAATGTTTTATTATGGCAAGACCGAAGAGTGTTTGTTTATATAAACAAAATTCATTGGCGTTCCAAAAGATACAGTCATATATATTGGTCAGGTAACTGAAACTCCCCCGGATGTTTATATGGACATATTAATCTTCCGAACTTTGAAGTCGTGAGATGTGTATACTCAGCAAAAGGTGAGTTTTCTGGTAACCCCGTCGCACGTGGGGACGGTTACAAAGAAAGGTTTGAGAGCGAAACAGAGTGGGAAGATGCACCCGTGATTTTTTCCTGTCTTTTGAAAGGTGAGGGCTTGGGAGTCTTGCGAGAGCCACGAAGGGAAGCGGTCACGAGAGCCCGTCGAGGGCTCTCGTGACCGGTTTCTTGATTGAAAAAATTCATCCAGGCTGTAATAGGTGTACTGTTTCAGATATTTTTTAACTTCGCGTTTGATTTTTTTTTGGGAAAGTGATTTGAATTTGTCAGGAATTTTATTGTACACCTTAATGCCTGTGTAAAGTGGTCCTTTTCTTGATCTGTCGTACCTGTATGTGGGTAGTAAAAAATCTTGATTTCTTGTCGGGTAGAAATGGTAGAACTATTTTAAGAATATATGTATTATAGAACGTTGGGATATTTAATTTCTGGAAATGGTTTCTGCAGGAGTCTCTTTGTGTAAGGTTGCATAAAATTCGTATTGCCATTTTTTGAACAATGAAAATATTTTTTGCATCTTTTGAATTACCCCAGAATTTGATGCCGTATTGCATTGAGGAGTTGATGAAATTCTCAAAGAAGGAGCTTTTCTCTGCCAAATTTATACTAACTGTAAGGAACGTTCTTTATGCACCTTCTCAATTGAAAAGACGGGATTTCACCACTCCTGTTGGAAAACTTGAACGGCGTGTACACAAGATGGGGACAAAAATCAAGTCGGCGAAACAAAAATGCCTTACGTGAAGATTTATCAAAACTATCCACCAATTTAGAACTTGTTTATCACACTTTGAGTTAGAAAAATGTTCTTCTAGGACATTTATAAACACCCGCTGCTACTGTCGAGTAGAAACTGCTAGCTCTTGATAGTTTTCGCCACCTACTACCTTCAGAGAAAGAGAGACCCCTGATATAGTTGTCGAGTCTTTATCTCCAAAACTAGAAATTTGTCAATATCCATGTTTAAAATTTTTTACGGGATTCTAATACACTAGACATTTAACCCAGTATTCAAACGGATATTAGTAGAGAGAGTCCATAACGTTCAACAGAGGTATCGCGCAAGGCATTCAATACAGAATTCCATGAGCTTTACATCCGATCAGGTCAGAGTCCAATCAGATAAATTCACCATTGAAAAAGATGTGTTTTAGAGTAATTTTCTCAGCCTTCTTCTTTTCTGTGCTTGCTATTGTAATTTCCCGTTCCTCTGAGGGTGGTGGAGAATACATGCATACTATCGATGTGGTTTACCATTTGTAGAAAAATGTGCCAATTTTCTTTTCCGAACAGGACGAATAAGAGTTCTGAGAGAATGTGTAATTCTCAAACCCACCTGAACCATATTGATGCAGAAACGCCGTATTTTGTATAAAAAATGGAATTAAGTGCTCCAAAACACTCGAAATGTTGACAGTGGCATACGACGATTGTATTCTGAGTCAAAAATAGTTCACAAGTGGTACAGGCTCTCCACAGAAAGTGCTTATAAAACTTCTTTCGTTCCTATCGAAAAGTTGAAAAAATAACTCAATACATTTTGTTCGTAAGTGCTATAGTTCCGGAATTATATCAGAAACAAGAAATTCATGTTACTCTTGATAATTTCCAGTAGGTATCGGTAAACTAAAACCTGGTAGTGCTTAAATAATAATCATAGAACTGTTTCTGTTTCTATTGGGGACGTGTACAAAAACTTCATTACAGGTTTTAAAAATCATATTTTTTGGTTGAAGTATTGAAAATATCAAACGGTCAAGAACATTAACAAAACACTTACAATACATTTTTGACATAATTCAGAAAATGTTGTTTAAAATTTGAAAAATTTCAGAAATTCTTGAAATCGAGCGATGGACTTGGTAAACTGGTTGTTGTTATTCACAATTGGTGCTACTGTGTGAATAATTTTTATGATCTACCTCGTATGAAGCTCCTTTAAAACATTTGAACCCTGCGCCATCTCTGAGCGTCAACTTCAACCATAGTCATTTCTGTTACAGTTTTCGATGATTAGTAGCAGATGGATTTAATGTTAGATATTCACCCATCAGATGGTTATGCATGTTTTAGATTTAGTAAACATGAGTCACAGATTTGGTTATTTGGTGGTAGGTGGTAATGATATTGTTTTACGATGAAAACGTATTATTCTAGAAGAAATTATAGAAATAATTTTCAAATTAGTGGAGAATCAAACGAAACAACTCTGTTCTCAACAAACACTAACAGTCCCAAACTATTATTTTCAACAGAGTTTAAAGACTACGAAAACGAAAACAATGTTTCATTTGCGAAAAACCCTTCTTCTTCAAGACACTTGACGCAATATTCAAATTTGGAAATATTTATATG
The DNA here is from genome assembly GCA_015342045.1 of Leptinotarsa lineolata. Lineage (NCBI taxonomy): Eukaryota > Metazoa > Arthropoda > Insecta > Coleoptera > Chrysomelidae > Leptinotarsa > Leptinotarsa lineolata. Next base: position 11,039 of record WOGR01005377.1, on the reverse strand, counting down.
ATTGAGAGGTATTCCAATAATGAATATTATGAGTTCTCATGATTTTGATTATTCTGCCAATTACAAAAAAACTCACAAAGATTGAATTGAGAATGTCGTTTGAGAGTAAATACATTAGGTGGATAAATAACTCAAACGTATGATGAAATTACATGACAGAACTCCAGTGCGTTTCAAAATGAGTGAAACTTTACATCACTGGAATCATTATAAATAGAGAGGCATAAAAAGTCCGGTGTTTAAACAGATTCGCGTTTGTTTTGTCAAAAACTCTCGACGTGAGATATAAGATTGAACTAACTTTGTATAGTTCAAGTAAACGATATAGTGCAACCTACCTTACAACAGCTCCCGTTTGATAATATAGTTAGGAAGCTAACTGATTTCGTTATTCAATAATCATTTCTGATTATATAAGAATCACTCCGTGTTCTGTGTTTTTTATCCTCGTAAGGATTATTTTCACAACGTTTTGGCAAAGTCTCATTTGCCATCTTCTGGTGATGTCTGAAGTTCTACAACTAGACTACTACATTCTATTACACAGAATTCGAATGATTGAAAACACAAAAATAGGCGGAAGTCTCAGTTTGGTAGGTGGCGCAGTGAACATTTCGCTGGGCCGACTGCAGGAAAAGTATATGACTAGCTGAAATTATAATTGTTTGGTCGGGATACTCCGACGATTCATTTCGTTCTGAAGTGACCATGCCCGGTACTGATGATGGGCAATCACCCCGAAACCGGTATATCGGTTGATCGTACCGACCAAATGAAATTAATTTCTGCTTCTCATAGTGGGAATTAACTTGCGATGAATCTTGAAAATCGAAGACGTCGCATAGGTGCCTGATGGTTTTACTTCAGCTCTCTGCGCGGCATTACCTGGGTTAGTTGTTTTCCGTCGGTATCTACCACATTGTACCTACAAAATCGTAAGTCTACATGAGAGGCAAGGAGTAAGGTGTTCTGCATCTGAACCTGGAGCATTTCATATACACCTCTCCGAAATAATAATCATTATTTCGACTCCCTCTCCGGAGTATATAATCGTGGAGTTATTTCCTAGCTTTGTCTGTAGGTGGCGCGGTGAAAATTTCGAACAATTATTTTTACGCCTGATGCTTTGTTTCAATTTCCCCAAATCAACTCGATGGTATTGAAAACACAAAGTGGGGGGGAAAGTCTCGATATGGTGTGTCCATACTTTTCAGCAATACTCTCAAGGGAATAATACAGTTTTTCCAATGTTTTTGTCTGTAAAACTTCAAGTAGTCGGTTTTTGGTATAGTAATCTTCAAAATACAAATTTTTATCGATTAAAAAACTTTGTATTTTATCTTTCCACAAATTTTCATTCAGTACTTTGATGAGCTGTCGCAAATCATAGGAAGCGTCGTCAAGAACTATTATACTATTCGTATCTAAATTTGGTATCAATGTGTTTTCAAACCATTTTTCGAAAATATTAGCTTCCATGTTTTTATGATAGTCAATATTGCAGTCCTCAAGTTTTTTTCCTCATAATTTCAAGGAAATCGGAACCCATCCTTCACTTCCTTCGCAATGCACAATGATTAGTGGCGATCCTTTGTTTGCAGACATGTTAGGCGTACACATTCTTGAACCTTCAGTCCACCCTTTCGTGACTGTGTCAAAAGTGTCATACCAAGTTTCGTTCAAATAGAAAATTTGCCGTTGTTCTTGTCTTTATTTAGGTATTTAGTTATTCGTCTGCTTTCTATAACTGCTTGACGTCTGATTATTACTTTAAATCTAAATCCTAGTTTCTCTATCCAATTCTGAAGAGTTTTGCCACAGCAGCTCACATTACGGTCGGATGTATTTAATTTTCCTCAAAACCAAACTTGAGATGTAGATTTTTGTATACATTGGAACATACCCTCTGTGTTTCAATATTCAAATCCATTCGAATCTCATTCACTGGTAAGTATCTCTTTTTCGCATTGTTCACCATCGCTCTTGGAATCACTACACTGGGAAAATGCTGTGTTGTTATCACACCCGTTATTAGTATTAGTACTCATCCAAGGACGCTATATTTTGAACAGATAACAGAAATTTCAGGTAATTATAACTGCACCGAAATCGAATTCCAACACTCAAATCGCGATCAGTTCTTGAACTGAACATTGATGAGATGGCGACGATAATCACACCCGCATTCCCCGATTCCTATTCGTCACCGTAACATGACTTCAAATTCAATTTTACGACACTTCAGCTAATCATAAAACTCGATTAGTAACAATTATCCAATACGAACCGCCAATTATAGAGTCCACGTGGACTAGCTGGCGTGCGGTTCTTTGTCAAGTATTGTTTTTTTTGCCCTTTGAGAGGCCGCCAACTTCAAGTGTGCACAATATGGTTTACTTCGACTATACCAGCGCTCGAGATCGTCCAATGCGCATTGCATATAAACGACTTCGAGCTCATGACCAGTATTCTGGTTTATTACCCCAAATACAGCGTCAATTACCCAGAACGCGTTCCACTAGAGATGCACACCATCGAACAATCCGGATTTTCCGCATAACAACTACAGCTCACGGAAACGTATTAATAGAAAAGCATCGGCAAGGATGACTTCAGTTTCAAGTTTAGCTACCAAGCAGAGCCCATGAATATGGAAAGTGGGTACTTGTCAAACGTCGTGATGAACTCACAGATAAACAGATGTACAGAGTGAGCCAAATTGGACACTTCTAGAGGGAAACGCTTTTCAAACTAGAAAGATGGAAACTAATGGATGTGTCTGAGAGGCAAATCTCATGACAAACTTTATAAAAACTCAATAATACAGTTTATTGTATGATTTTCACTATAAAGGGTTTTACAAAAACCGCGTATACAATAGTTATACAATATTCCTTTGTCAGATGCGAATTTCAATAAAGAACTGAACATAATGAAACAAATAGCCGTCAACAATGATAACGATAGCGGTCTAATACATTCTCTATTAACAGAATCGTTTTACAGCCAAGCTTTGAAGAAAGTTTACCCAATTCGAAGAGAGGAGGATGGAAGTTATAGAACCTTAACCTACCTAGGCCAACCCACTACTAATATTTCAAATCTTCTGCACAATGAAGGTGTAAATATTGCTTTCAAGACCAACAACTCAGGCAAGCACATTGAGAATAACAAAGATAAAAGTTTAGTTTCAGGAAAATCGGGAGTGTATAAATATCATGTGGGTCATGTCCGATGTTTATATAGGTCAATCTGGAAAAACGTTCAAAGCCCGCATAAAGGAAAAGAGAAATAGTTTTCAGAATGGGAAAATAAATTCCACATATGCCACTCATTTAATCATAGAGGGACATGAGTTCAGTCATGAATTCAAGCCCCTCCTTTCCAGAAGAAAGGTTTTAAAATTTCACCTGTTTGAAAGTATAGAAATGAACGAATTCAAAAACTCACAATATCTCATGAGAGATCAAACTCAATTGAATAATTACCAATTATTAAATCTGTTTATTTCCAGGTAGATGTTATTTTTAGGTAGATTGTTTCAGGTAGATCTAAGTAGAAAGTAAATAATGGATTGGAGTATGAAATGTTGTGTCAATGGCAAAACCAATTAACGAGCAATCGCTTATGACAAGTTTAAATCAAACAATGTTCATTTCGTTTTGATATTCGTAAATTCCATCGACATAGCGCTAATTGATAGTCCAATTTACTCCAATTATGTTCGTGTCGATGGAAAATTCGAATCAGTTGCATTTCACAAGAGACTGGAGCGATAAATAGTGATTTTTTCCTTGAATATTATAATGCAGATCATTATGTTCTATTGGATACATTTTTTTGGTTTGGAACTTTTGAGAAATGAATTTGAAGATCCATTTTGACTCAATTACCCTTGTGATATTATCCCAGTAACATCTGATAAAAATTAATGCTTCCAAGCACTGTGCTATCATTTTTCGAAATCAAAGCCAACCTACACAGTTTGAAACCATTTGAAAACCACCATTGGTGATGAGCCACTAAATACATATAAGCGATCTTTTTTCATAGTTGATGATTTGCATTTTGAATACCACATCACTCCAAAAATTAAACCAGCATATCAGGTACATATCGAATCCAAAATATTCAAAACTACTCCCTTCAACTGATCCACGAATTGAGTATAAGAGATGGAATATCATATAATAAATAATAAAAATATTTATTTCTTTGGTTGAAAAGTACAGTTGAAAGAAATCAATGCACAACAAATGAAGAAAATTTCAAGTCTAAAAGTAAATATAAAAAACTATAAATGTAAATAACCACATGTGACTATATTATAAAAGTCAGTCAGAATAATATATAACCAAAATAATATAAAAAACACAACGAAAACAGTGATAAACATCCATAAGTAATAAATTTGAGATATGAATGTAAAAATATTAATGTAAATGGTTGTAGACTATAAAAAAGTCAATAAAATATAATCAACAAACAATTTCTCAAGTAGTCGGTGATTCAAAGCAAAACACTTGAGAGTAAACACTTTAACCAATTGTGCTAAAGCTCAAGATCTCAGGTTAGTTGATTGGTGAATTCTTGAATGGTGTAACAAGTTCTTTGAATTAGCATTTTTTAGCTGACTTTTGAATTAATTAATATTTGGGGAATTCTTAAAAGTTATTGGAAGCATATCGTATAATTTACACCCACTGTACTCTACGCTTTTTTCATACAAAGAAGTTCTATGAGCATTTGGTGAGACTAGATCTTTAGAACGAGTATTGTGGTTATGCTTTGGAAGAGAAAAATGAAAATAAGATTTGTAAACGTATGCACTATCCTCCAGTATATAGGTGCTGGCAACTGTGAGAATTTTTAGCTGTTTAAAAGTATCTCTACATGAATTTCGGTACCCTAGCTTATCTGTCATTCTAACTGCATATTTCTGGAGGAGAAATATCCTTTTGACAGAAGCACTCATACCCCAGTTGAGAATGCCATATCGAATGTGTGAATGGAAGTTAGCGTGGTACAATGTTAAGAGTATACTGGAGCTGCAGTGATTTGACATGAATCTCATAGAATAGCAGCTTTTCTTCAGTTTATTACATAATGTATCAATCTAGAACAATTTCTAGCATATTTACAGTTTCTACAGGACTAATTGATTTTTCGCTATTTTCATATAGTATCACATTCGATTTCCTTTAACCACGTCTGCTGAACAAACTGGTGTTGGTTTTAGATTTGTTGAGTTTCAAATTGTTCTTTTCAGCCCACAATATGATTTTATCATATATATCCTCAGCAGTTTTGTGAAGTGCATCCATGTTGTCTTTAACAATCAAAATATTTGTATCGTCAGCATAACTTGTAACGAATGCCGAGTTTGTTTTACGTATGAACATAATTAGATCATTAGTAAATAACAAGAAAAAAAAAAGGGGCCTAAATTCGAACCCTGAGAAACTCCCTGCATAATATCAAAACCATCGCCTGTACATTGACCAATTCTAACTTTTTGCCTCCTACCTATAAAATAAGATCTTACCAAATACCCTCAGTGTCATTGAAATAATATTATTATTATTATTTTGGTTAACAAAATAACATATCATATTTTCTATCGTGATAAATGAATTCATTCCTGTTCAACGTGGATTTAATAGTGGATAATGAAATTATTATCATTATTACAGTATCCATATAGCAAGATAGGACAAACCGTTGTCACATAATTTTTAGCAAATGCGGTGTCCGTTATCAACATACATTGATGAATCGTTCTCGTCTCAAAGTAAGTCAGATATAGAGTGCGATACACAATTCACTTGTGTCGCCATGAAAAAACAGCCCCAAGTGTGGACGAGGTGTCAGATGACCGAGGACAGCTTTGTGGAGGTTCCGGTTTATATACACCTTGATTTCTAAAAACCACTGCCAGACTAGTGAACATTATCCTGTTTGTAAATACAGCCAGGGCCGTACTTGCCCATTCAGTGACACTAGTATTACTTTTCTATACTTGGAAATTGAGATTTCCAGAACATTGTAATGGTATACAGTGATTGATCAATGCAGAATTTATTTTTGTTGCAGATTCACGATCCGATGTGTTTCACCATCATCGAAACAAAAGCTGTTTAGCAGAAACGCCTTAGAGTCGACATTCATGAGCAGTAAACTTCAAATGGGCGTCGTCACTTTCTGCAAAGCTTTTCCCTGGCATTTTGTGTTAGGTCAGTAGTTGCTTCTACTATTTCTTCTCAGTCTCTTACGGTATATGGCAGAAATGTTATAAACAATATTCAAATTGATTAATAATGTTCCATAACTAGTTGATATTATATGGGAGTAAATAACCGAAATATCCATTTTCCTTGTGAATTTCCATAAGAAATTCGAAAGTCGAACATGCACTAGATTTTCCAAAAAGTTACTGGATTTTTCCAAAAAACTCGAAATTTGTTTAAAGGGTCGCTGAATTTCCGTGAAAAGTAATTTGTTCCAGCCAGAAAGTCACTAGTTTTTTTCCTCCAAATTCATGTACTAAGAGTACGACGATTGAATGTAACTTGTTGGTTTTATCACCAGATTCATTGAAAAGTCACTAGATACATTGAAGTCCTGTTAATTTTCTTTCTAGATATAGCAATAATTCATTACATATACTGGAATTTCATTGAATTCCTGTCGATTTCATCTCTAGGTCTATTGGAAAAAACTAGTTTCTATTGATTTTGCCACTAGATCTACCAAAAATCAATATGATATTCACTGAAATTTCATTAAATTCCTTTCGTTTTTGTCACTAGGTTTATTGGAATTTCAGTAAATAGTAATGAATTTGTGGTAAATTTCCTAACAAAATCAACAGGATTCCAATGAATCAAGTAACAAAATTGACAGGAATTTCTTGAAAATGTGGTAAATGTAATGAATTTTTGGTGAATCCAGTAAAGAAATCAATAGTATTTCAAAGGATCCAGTGACTTTTCAATCAATCTAGTAACAAAATTCATAAGTTGGCTTCGATCATCATTTTCTCAGTATGAATCTGAAGTAAAAATCTAGTGACTTTTTGGGGAAATCGGGGATCTTCTCGGTGAAATCTTATGACTTTTCACAAAAATATATTGACTTTTCGAGCAACAAATCAAGTGACTTTTTGAAAACCTAATGGCAAAGTTAACATATCATGTAGATCCTTTTGGAGATTCACATAGGAAAATGATCATTTCGATCCTTTCATCTACTCTAACTTCTCTCACATTGAATTCCAGATCGTCGTCTAGAACTCGTGCAGCTAGGCAGTGGTTTCATGCGCCTTTTTGGACAATTCCTGTCTACCCATGGAACCTCCGTTGCTACATACTTTGAATTCCACCGACCACGCAGCATCACGTTAGCTTTCAACGAGATCATCAAAAGAGCTAATACTCCCTTTGTTCTGGCTATCCGGGAACTTCCTGGAGCCACCTTGTTTCCTGCTGAGGTATGTGAGTCATCGTTGTAAGTTTCTCTCACACTTTGAAAATCTAACAACAAACAACATTCTGATAACGATAATCAGAAGAAGAGACACTTACTGGATTAATTTGGTTATATTTGATGAGAAATACCTGGTAACTGGATAAATGAAACACCTGATCGAAATATGAACAGTAGTGACCTCAATCGATTTTTTTCTAATCGAATCGGTCACTAAATATAACTGATGGATGATTGTGAGTGGAAAACTTCAAGTCTCAGTTGTTTTTGATTTCATGATTTTGGTCCTACCGGAGAATAATCTGACTTGTCTACTTTTTCTAAGTACTCAGATGATACTACTACTACTGGATTTTATGAGCTCATTGCGTTTTCTCATGATACTCATTTAAACAATCTTGTTCTATGGTTAACTTTCCATATTTCTTCTTTCGGATAGTAGTAACATTCTTGTTAACTCAACTAGACTCAACTGAATCTCTTTGACTCTTCATTACCTTGTCTGTAACTGATTTTTCATCATACAGTCCAATTTTTTGTCAAGATAAACTCTGAATGGCACCCTGTCAGTGACCCAGTATTTCTGGTCTGTTTTCCTGTTTGCTCACAGATATACTTCTCAGCATCTATGACATATTTCGATCTGGTTCCATATAACTGAGTGTGGTACTCTCAAACATGGTTCGGGTTGATGTACAACCATTCTTGTGTGTGCACATACGTTTTCGATACCCAATACAGAGTCAGTCTGTTTTCCCCTGCATTTCCTTTCATTCTTCCCAGCATTCCAGATTAGTCTTTTTTGCGCTCATATCGATGGTTATACAGTCTACGATAGACTATGATGTGACCAATGAAATAAACAACCCAAAAATTATGGAACGTCACGAGAATCTACAGAGAATTGGAACATGGTCAAATTACCGCGGTAGATCACCAGATTTGAATATCCAGAATATATACAATTTGAAAACCACAAAAATGCATTTCAGCCATTTGTTGAGTACAATAAGTGAAGGAGATAACATCTCCACTTTTTTTAAAGAAAAACACAAGCACTTCAGTATAAACCTCATTGGATTTGAATTTCTGGAGATTAAATTCATTGGGGAAAACGTTCTCAGAGAGTTCATTTCACATGAACGCAGTTCTCCAAATGAAAGAGTTTTCAAACAGCGAAGTTCGAGGTGTACTGAGTTAAACTTCAAAACGATGAGCAGTCACAGTCCGTGGCGTATTTCTGATATGCATCGCTCTTGTTGGAATCAAATGTGCCAAGTCCCTTGAATACTTCCCATGAAAGTATCTATAGAAGAGAGATAAATCTCCAACCTTTCTTCGATGTTCTAGACTATCAAGATTGCAAGTTATGTTTGTATCTCCAATCAGGCGAATGGCTCTTTTCTGTATGGAATCCAGCAGCTTCAGGGTATGTTTAGGGGCGGAGCTCCATACATGAGAACAATACTCCAAAGAAGGTCTGATCTGAGCTTTATAAAATATTAAAAGTTACAGTTTTCTGGTTCGGAATAGTGTTCCGAGCTTTTGAGAAGCAGCCCTTGAAATTCCATCAACATGATTGTCCCAAGATACATTAGTATCCATTTTAACACCCAACAAACTTATCGAAGCAGAAAGCAAAATTGTCTGTCCTGTAGGAATTAATTGGACAGTCTTCTATCTCTATCAGGTGTTCAATAGTCTGTCTATCAGCGCCGGAGTCATGATTTGGGAAAAGCATTTTTCTTCACCTGAAAAGTGAGTCGGAGCATCTACCGCAATTCGTCCTTATTTTATTAAGTGTTGTCCAGATTCGTCTTGGTTGATCAAAACCCTCTGGCTTGCTTGCAACGCATGGCATATCCCGGTTGTCAGGTGTGACCTTCTTCTCCCAGTCTTCTTTCCACCACTCAATCATGTTAAAGTTTCCTTCGATAAGAGTCTGCTGTTTTTAGAGAAGGTTTTCGTGAGCGTAGCGTTTTTATGGTCCTGCCGGTTATTCCAACGTGGGAGCGGAGCACAGAATCGGCGTTAATTTTTCCATACTTCCTGACCAGAGCATGTTCTCGGCCAATTTGTGGATAAGCTATGTGGCTCAGTGTGGGTACCCAATAAGTGGGCGTGGCCTTGATTGTGCTTGATATGGTACGCTTAGCTTGATTGAGTTGGGCTTCAACACGTTTGATCTGTGTGCTGTTGATCCACACCGGTGCGTAGTATTCCGCGACGGAGTACACTAAACTCAGTGCTGTCGATCTGAGTTTGGGCGCTGTCGAACCCCATGTGGTTTCACACAACTTTTGCAGGATATTATTTGGTTCTGAATTTTGCAGCTGTCTTCATAAGATGTTCTCTGAAGGTTAGCGTTCTGTCAGGTATGACACTCAAATATTTTGGGTGTATATTGTGACTGAGGAGTCTGCCTTCAAAGATGATTTTGAGTTGGTAGTTGGCCATCCTGTTATTTAGGTGAAAGCAAGTTACTTCCGTCTTTGCGGCATTAGGCTGCAATCTCCAGTCACTAAAATATCTCCCAAAGACAGCCAAGTCATTTGTAAGAATTTGCTCAGTTATCTCAAACTCCCTATGGCTTGTGGCGAGCGCCCAGTCATCTGCGTAGCCGAACTTTTTTGATGTAGTTTCAGGCATGTATGCTATGTAAAGGGTAAAGGGCAGGGGGGCAAACACCAATCCTTGTGGAAGGCCCTCATTCAGTTTCATTTTTGTGCTGGTCTTGTCGGCCATAATTACTTAAAAAGATTCGTTGGATAACATGGCATTGATAACCTCAGCCATCTTTCTGCATGAAATAGTTTGCAATGATTTATATATAACTTCTTGTCGCCACACAGTGTCGTATGCCGCTGACAGGTCTATGAAAGCAGTAGATATTTTTAGTTTCTTTCGAAAGCTAGTTTCCTCATAGTACTTGCGCGTAATTAGTCTGTGCCGCTGCGGCCCGGACGAAATCCTGCTGGTTCCACTTCTATATGTTGCAGTATTGTTGGGCCAATCCTGTTATATAGCAGTCTTTCAAAAAGTTTGTAGACTATCAGAAAGGCAATTGGATGATAGCTTTTTGGTGTATCATTTGCTTTCCTGGTTTTAAAATAGCAACGATTTTTGCCCTCTTGAGTTGATAAGGTACATTGCCCATCTTGAGGATGTCTGAGAAAAATTTTGCAAGCCATTGTTTAGTAAATTTGCCGCTATACTGTAGGAATTCAGCATGGATGCCATCGAAACCAGAGACTTTTCTAGTTTGCGTTTCGGTCAGGGCCACTAAAGAAAATATTTTTTATTTTCTGAATTTTGAAAATATGGATCATATAAAAGGCCTTTCACTAAGCACTTCCTTTCTATAAATTTGAATAAAATAAAGTGTGTGTGAGATATCCTCAATATTTTAAATTCGTTTGAAAGACCTATTGATGCCCTTATGTGTGAACTATAATATCGTTCAAATGTGTGCCACGGCTTCTCTGGGTGGAGCGCATCCGAAACGTCCAATTTTCCATGACTCTGGCGTATAAATCAGTCTGAATTAGACCGAT
>WOGR01005376.1:0-13867 GCA_015342045.1 Leptinotarsa lineolata | reverse complement strand
TCCCTCACAATATAACTCTTAGTCGAATGTTCTTTCTACCCTATCTAATCAATTATATTCTTTCACTGTGATGTATTATATAGCAATATCCTTCAGAACTAACTTGTTGTTTGTAAACAATTACTTATTATTTTATTTATTTCTCTTTTTATATACCTTCATTTTTTTTCACTTTAAGTTAGTAGGTCAAGTTGTAAAACAGCGTATGCTGAACTGCTTTCATCGGCAATCGTGTAACTTGTGTACGATGAATAAAGACTAATTATTATTATTATTATATAGCCATCACAAACTAGAAAGGTAGGACACTCTGACATCTCCATCCTAATCGGAGTTATCGAATATAGGAGAGAGGTCTGCTGAACTGATATCTCGATACAGGTATGTTCGTTCCTTGGGGGAGATTGAGTTGGCCGGAGAGCCTTCTACACTAACAGGTTTGAAAATACCCGCAGGGACGTAGCACAAGTTACTAATATGTACTGAAACTGATTTACATCTGAAAATGACAAAACAAAATTTTGATATAGAAAAATGATAAACGAATGCTGAAAATGATTCATTACTTATAATCTGAGTAAGTGTAAAGTAGACTGGAATTCCTTTTTGTCTGCTGAGAAGTCCATATCGAATGTATTACCAATATTAGGAGCAATTCTATGACAGATGTTATCTATATTGAAGATGTATGTTTGTACACCTAGAAGGAACATGTAAACCAATTTATGCTCACAGTGAACGACAGTTTATTGAAGAGTGCAATATTTGCAACATATACTTTCTATAACCAATTTCATATTTGACTGCATTTCATTGTTATTTTGTTTTCAAGATATGTTATGTATTCATTGTAAAATATCTTATTTCTGTTTTTCTATTATACTTAGTTATAGTCCCTATTTATAAGCATTTCTTGGGACAATGAATTGAATTGAAAAAGTGGGTTTCCAATCTGCGACTACTTACTTTTGTAGATCTACGAATATTATCTGATGTATAGTCCTTCGAAAGTATTCTTGATGCAAAAAACCGAAGATATTTGTTTTGCATTATTTCGATGTTATGCATATGACTTTCATAAGTGCAACTGCAACTATAATAATCTAAGACCGATTTTCCTATGGAAAAATACGGTATTTTCAGAAATTCAATATTCTAGGAGTGCTTAAAAGTATGATAGTCGGAGCCTACCGTTTTTGTTACCTTATTTATAATATGACTATTAATATGCCTTATTTATATATGAAAGTAATGTAGTCTTATTTATCTGACCAACACTATACCAAATCAGATACGGTATCAGCACGAGTTATTAGTTCTCCAGATATGTTACAATCATATTTCATGAGTTGTAAAACTAGGTAATATGTCATACCTATCTTTACATTTACTGAAGTTGGTATCAATGACGTACAGAAATTTTCATCTTCAAAGGGAATATCGATACACACAATATCATAAATAACCATCACAAACTTTATAGCACGTACGATTTATTTATCTCATTCATTTTTTAGATAAATGGAAAACGTGAACGATTCAATAAATTGTAGCTTAATATCATATATGGATCTGAATGTTTTTATGGGACTGGCATTTTGACTAGCGATAAGCTGATTCAATAGCGCCACTAGTCAAACAAAAATAACGCGACTACGATAAGATATGATATGCGGAGATTTTTTTTGGAAAAAAACAGATAACACGAACACATAATGAACACTAGTATCCGAAATAATGGATTCGTTGATATCAGAAGTGATGACAAAGTTTCCAAAGATTTCACATCGAATACACGTTCAACCTATACAGCCTCAACTTTTAGTATTGCTTTCGTTCTCTATAATAGAGCTAGTGAAACTAATTTGTACTATCGGATAATCCATATTTATTATTCGCAACTTTGCTTTCAATTTCTTTTCTGTGCCTATTTTTTCATGTACCAAGATACCTGCAATTTATAACCTTTCATAACTAATGTTATACCTCACATTCCAGGTTCTAACATCATACTATAGCTATGATGTTAGAACTTCCTACAAAACAACGATACACTGAGATCTATACTCACACATACAGAACCCAACAACACAAGAAAAAATATACAATTGCATCCATATGATACCTTGTTCTTGTGGTAAGAGTTATATTGGTGAAACTTCGAGACTACTGAAAGTGCGAGATGATGAACATCGAGGTTACATCAGAAATAGACAATTAACAAAATCAAAATTGTTGGAACACATTTTGAAAGCAGACGGTTGACTGAAACAAGACGATTTCCAATGATCCTCACTCTAAGAGACGTAAACTTTGAAAAATCAAAGTATAATCTTATATCCAAAGGGAAATGAATTTCGACCAGCTCCTTAGAAATGGATCGTACTTGGCTACCCGTCTCGAAGAAAAAAAATATAGATAGTGGCGAAGTAGCAACAGACTGACATAATGAAAACAATTTAATGACATGTTTTGTACGTTTCTGATGTTCTCCCTTTTTTCAAATTTTTGTATGCCAATTATAAATAATGATTCTCTTGTCTACTGGGAGTTTCATATTTTGTATTAAATATGGATAATAATGACCATAATTTCACGTTTATTTTTCTGGTTGTTGTACTACTATTGCATATTTGAAAATGATTCTCATGAATATGATGTATAACGTTTTTTTCTTTCGAATATTCGCACTGAATTTTATAGGTCATAAACTACTTGTTGAAATGATAATATTAAAAATCAAAAATCTAAGGATCATTATATTTGCGTTTCCGGAATTTTTCCGTTTCTGAAATCTTTGATGTCGAAAACATGTGGACGATTACCGATCGTCCCATATTTTGAAGGTCAAAAATTGTTTACTGTAATATTGAAAATAATGACTATAAATCTGTCGATCATTATTTGTGTGTTTGTTCTACCATTATCACCTTTTTTAATTCTAATGAGTATTATGAATAATGATCTTTCTCATATTTTGTAGGTCGTAAACTACTTGTCGAGATAATAATAAAGACCAAGAATCTAACCATCATCATATCTATATACTTGCATTTCTGGTATCTTATATTGCTCATTCAAAAACTTGTATGATGTAAATGAAGTACCACAACATGAACATAGCTGTTAGTTTTATGACAACCATTGACCAAATGCCTACCAAGAACGCCAATATGATTCCATCGCATAGTTCATATTATTTTATATATTCTCCACCTTCAATATAATCGGTATAATTGATTTGATTGTGATAGATTTTTCATTTGAAGTTATAGCTCAACCGCCGGCCAACTCCTCTTACAAAAATCGTGTACAAGAAATTCCCGCTGATGATGGAAAACGTTTGCGCATTTTTAGAACTAATTGCCTATTTTTTGCCTTGTTACGTTCAGTCTGATTACTTTTGAAGGGTCGTAGGCCGTCGAAAGAAACTCAATTCTCGACTGGTATATTGGTCGTATTCCAAAGGTGTCCTCTCACTCTACTCTACTCGGCTCTGAGCGTTTGTCTCAGATCTTGAAAGGAGGAACCGAAGCAAAAAATATCTGAAGTACAATTGCTGTCGATTTTCTCTGTCTACCGTTGCCCTAATGTGATTTTTCACCCCAGTCGACTAGATTCCCCTAACCTCACAGTTTTTCATTAATTTCATATTATCTTTTGGAACCTGCCTAAACTGCTAATATCATTGCAATTTTTCCGAAATCTACTACTTCCCTCTAATCTCTAAGTTTTTCGTTCATTTCATATTGCCTTTTCAAAAATTCGTGGACTCTGTACATTAAAACATAACTTCTTTATTCTTTCACAATTTCCATATTTTCCAAACTTATTCAGTATGCATATTTCAATTTGTCAGTTGAAAGCAGCATGTACTGGTTAAGTTCTACTAGATAATGGATATGTCATAGGAAAAAGTCTGTTTCGTTTGAAGACAGTGTTTTTAAAAATCAATTTTTTGCAGGATCCATTAGATTGCTCCGATCTCAATTGAATATGACGAACGTGTCATAGTTTCTTTCAAATTCTAATATAGTCACTGATGATAGAAGAAATCTATTCACCGATCTGATCATTGAATGCATCTTCCTTGGCACGTGGAAATATAGGAAGTTTTTATCAGGGGATATATTTGACAGAATTTTCAACTCAGACGTTAGGCTGCCACCTAACATTCCTAGTCTGTATATGAATTTTTTTTTCAAGTGAGAAATTTCTCATCGTAACAAATACGAGGTATAACGGAAATCCTTTCATATTTTTCAATCCTTTACGCCTATGGCCACTCCAAACACCTCTCCATTGCAGTCAATTTCGACATTTCAACACAATCTCCACCATACCTCGGTTAGTGTAACTTGCTCTCGAATGTGTTGACAAAAATATAAATCCTTGATTACCTCCACGTCTCTGGCCTCAGCACAGGCTGTCGCTACACAGGCCCTGGCAATATTGGATATTTTCATGGTCGGTAGTTGAAGTTATCTATCTATCATAATGAAATGATGTAGAGATGCTTCCAAAAAGAATTGAAAATGATATTTCTAACCACGAAGGTGAACCAGTTTTCGAACTATCTTACTCCCTCATACAATCGATAAAACAATATCAATTTTGTAAAAATTTCGCTGGTCAAGTTGCCACTATTATCATTTTTGAAGGGTGTTTTGGTCTCAATTTTCGAAAGTAGAACACCCTCAGCGTAATCAGGAGAACTGCGTTTATGTGGAATAAACTTCCTGATAACGATTTCTCAAATGAATTTATTCTCCAGCGATTCAAATCCAACGTGAATCGCCACTTTCGCGCAGGCATCACTCTTAGAACGCCTTAAGAATTTTCCTGTACTCCTTGTGTTTTGTCCTCAAAAAGTATGGTTATGAGACAAAACGGTCGCGAATCTCATGTGAAGTAAGCGAAAGTGGTCTTCATTATATCTATATAAATAATAGAGTCCGTAGATTTGCTTTGGGGTCCAAATATAAAATGGGGATATATGGTTCATTTTATTCATATCTTAGAGACAGAAACTTCTAGCTCTAAACATTTTTGAAAAATCTTCAGAGCGAAACATTTATATGTCGTTAGATTTTTTATATTGACTTTCTGCAAATCAATCATCCTAGTGCCAAAATTTCTATATTCGGAATAACGCAATCGAGCGGTTGCATGTCTTATGAGGATCTGGAAGTAATTTCGAATTGGGGTGAAAGTAACCAGGTTCAATTCAATTCCACGAAAACGTAGGCATCGGTTCTCCCCAAAAATATGAATGTCTCTGAACCGTATATAATAGTGTCAGGACAGACAATTCCGCTTTCTGCTTCGTTAAAATGGACTCTAATATTTCTTGGCACAATCATCTTGCTGGAATTGCAAGGGCTGCTTCTCAAAAGTTTGGAACACTATTCCGAATCAGAAAACTGTACACACCTCAGCAACTATTGAGGCTTTATGAAGCTCAGATCAGACCTTCTTTGGAGTATTTTTCTCATGTATGGAGCTCCGCCCCTAGGCATATCCTGAAGCTGCTGGATTCCATAGTCCATAGTCTGGAACATCGAAGAAAGGTTGCAGATTTATCTTTCTCCTATAGATACTTTCACGGGAAGTATTCAAAGGACTTGGCACATTTGATTCCACCAAGAGCGTTACATATCAGAAATACGCGACGGACTGTGGCTGCTTATTTTTTTGAGATTCAACTCAGTACACCTCGAACTTTGCTGTTTGAAAATTCTTCCATTTGGAGAACTGCGTTCATGTGGAATAAACTTCCTGAGAACGTTCTTCCCTATAGATTTAATTTCCAGCGATTCAAATCCAATGTGAATCACTACTTTCGCACAGGCACCGCTCTTAGAGCGCCTTAAGGTTTATCCTGTAGTGCTTGTGTTTTTTTTCTCAAAAAAATCCATCATTTACAAGAATTATTATGAAAAAGTGTATATTTCATTGTATGTGGATTTTTTTGTTGAATAGTGAACAGTTGGTTTACAATAACAAGTATTGAGGAGAACTTGATATCAAATTTATCGCCAAATCCGATATGAAAAACAATTCTTCATTCTAATTTTTTCTATTTGAAGTGTGAACGTAGGTAAGAGTTGACAAAATTCATGAAGTACCCACTCTGGGGCTGAAGTAGATCGAAATTAAAATATTATCTTTTTTGAAGAAAGTAATTCAGTTCGTTATAGGTCGTATTTGCTTACAATGACTCTGTAACATACTAGGCAAATTTGGCAAGCGATCGATTGCATTTCAAAGATCATTTGGAATGAAAAACATAGGGCCACAATAAATTTTAATAAATTGTGTGGAGAGCTAACAACCATTATTACCAATATGTAACACTCGTTTTCACGATTCCATTAATCATGTGTCTGGCGAATATCTACAGAAAAAT
Organism: Leptinotarsa lineolata; assembly: GCA_015342045.1. Taxonomy (NCBI): domain Eukaryota; kingdom Metazoa; phylum Arthropoda; class Insecta; order Coleoptera; family Chrysomelidae; genus Leptinotarsa; species Leptinotarsa lineolata. Next base: position 7,458 of record WOGR01005376.1, on the reverse strand, counting down.
TTTTTCATTTCTCTCCTCGCCTATATCTCATTTTCATCTTTAAAAGTCGTCCTGGTACCAAGATTCAAAAGGACTTGAACGGGAAGACCCCGAATAGATTCATTGGACGGTGCTTGTAAAGAAAAAAAATATTGCATACTTGCAAAATAGTCTCATTGAAGAGATCAAGCTAGATGAAGAGCTCTGATAACCAAGAAGCATCACAATAGGTCGCAGTGAGAACTTGCCAGCTCCCCTATCAATCTAATCTAATCTAGTCATGAATAAAGATTATTCCGAAAACTATCAAATCAGATCATTACAGTAGCTTTCTTTTACTGACTGAAACCCAACAATAACAAGGGAAATTTGAACTGTAAGCACCAGGTGAGGTATCCAGAGAGTCAGAGATTTGTGATTCTTGCATTTCTGAGTGGTATTAGAGACAATATTAAGAAAAATGCCAGCACATTCTATAATACCAATGTATCAGATTGACGCATACTTCCCAACGGTGAATATTTTCCAGCAGAGAGAATGCGACTTGGTATCAGAAAGAGTAACTTTGTTCTATCACACTGGAGATATTCTCAATTTTATGAAAGTTTCAGTGAAATCAGAAAACTTTCATTGTTATATTATGTAGGTTTTGAGAAACGTGTTCCCTGCTAGTTTGAAAACCAGTACTGTCGATATTGAACGTTAACTTCAAAACTACTGTTTCAAATCCGATAGATATCAAAGCTCATTGTATTATTATTCATGAACATATCACTGAACAACTTTCACTGAGCGAAGTTGTAAGAAGATGTCAGTAGGCAAGTTGATGTGGAGTATTGTTGATATTCAGGGAATGGAGTTTTTATTCAAAATAAATTTCAATAACAAATGACGTGCAGACAAAGCATCATTTATTGAAGCCACCAGTAGCATATAGAAAATTATCAAAAAGAAACAGGAATCAAGTTCTTTTTAAGGAAAAAAATTCCATGGCCTATGATATTCGAAGGGAAATGTACCATATAATGAAATCATGGATATTTTGAATACTATTTAGGCCGAATATGCCCTAGCATTTGTGAAGATATTCGAAAAATGTACCACCCCAAAGTTGTTGATATTGAAGACAATGCCCAATAATGGGGGGATATGCCAATATTGAATCAAGAGAAAACTTCGTCGTCTGAGGTATCGACTGAAAATTCAAACTACCTACGAGGTTCCCCACGACTCTCTGTAATAATACAAACTTCGACATCGATCGATCGATCGCCGATCGAGAGATATTGTATTTTCTATCTTTGCATCTTCAACTGAAAACATAGAACTGGATAAGAGGACAGCCCAAATGCATTCAATGTACAGGATTTGAGTTTTTTGACGTTCTGCAACTTGCCCAAGGCGGTTAGATGCATAGCCAAACTTCAACATCGACTGCTGAAAGAGATTCGTCTTCTATCTTTTAGTGTAGCTTCCACTGCAAGCAACAAGATGAACACGGCGTTGCAACTAGCCGTCTTGGAGAGTCTCGTTTTTTATATTCGATGAGTCATTTGTCGATCCCATGGATGACATTTTCGTATAAAAAAAGGCGTCATCTTTACTTTCCGGCTTGTCCTTTTTAAAAAAGGACATACCCTAAAGTCATATCTAATGAAGCTAGGTCATCTATGTACATTATTAATTTTACAGAAACGGCAATATCTCTGATATCATTAATATAAGTGATCAAAAGTGAATGGATACGAATGGATACTATGAACATACGAGTGGAGTTAAAGTATTTTTGCAAGAAAATGTGAGGAGATGCATTGTCTCAGGACATACCCTTGAGTTCTATTGCATTCAAAGGCAAATAGCTATAGTGAGTTGAAATTCTTACTATTTTTATCCACGGTAACTTCTACTTCTTAAAATTCAATGATTCGAAGGAAAATGGGAATCATCAAAATGATAATCGTATTATAATATTTTGCAGTTTTGGACATATCTAATGAAGCTAGATCATCTATTTACAATATAAATTTTGCAGAAACGGTAACAGGATCTCTTATATCATTATTATAAATGTTCAAAAGTGCAGGGCGTAGGATGTCAGCTTTCATATATGCTTGAATTGACAATGAACGGACACGATTAGTGCAGCTATAAGTTGTGATTTATTTTATATGAAGCTTTATTAACACCTGTTTACACGGAATCTACTTGGGTCTGACAGCCCATTCCATTTGGAATAAATTGTGAGTACAAGATCAAGTTGGTTCCAACAGATCGTACTTACCTAATGGTATATTGCATAATAGTATATGAGGCAAACACTTTAGGTAACTTGTTTTTTTTACTGCATAATATAAACCACTGAGTCCAATGAGTCAGAAAATTGTATTCATAAATTTTGCCTATAAATTGAATTACCAATGGAATTAATGAGATTTTTATACCGAGTTTTCTTAAGATGGTTGACGTTTCAGAAAATAATCCTTTTCCGTTTTCAAAACCCAAAAAATCACTTGTGAATAACGTTTCCATTACAAACAGTTATACGAGTATTTCCTTTGACACACGTCAAAAGAAATACTATAATTGGACTATTCAGTGGTTTATATCACGCAGTAACTTATCCGGGTGGACTTTTCAGTTTGCCTCTTATTACACTTCAGTAGTTTCTCTAAAAATTCAGCTCTGTTAATTTTTCAGATTGTGGAAGCTTGCTCCTTTACTATAAATAAGTGTACGATTCCATTAGTAATGACTGATGAATTATTACCTTTTAAAAACATATGATTTCTAACACTGCGAAGTGCAACACAGTTGCATCAAAATGTTTATTCTGAATGTAAAACATGAATTATGGAACAATAAAGATAACGGTAGCTACCATAGGAACGATAACAGTCACATTAATGGCAATGTTTTTCTCATCAGAATAAACGATTTTGCGCTGTGTGAATAAATATTTATGCTTTGAAGACTCGATTGAAAACATTCAGGAAACTGGAGTTCCGCTCCTGGAATAGAACTTGTAATTCGATTGAACTTTGCATATTTGGGTATCTTCTGTAGATTATTTCAATGTGGTTGGTGTTAAACAATGGATGGAAGTCTACAACAAATCTTTCTGTATGACTCGTACTCCTAGAAAGAACATGTAAATAATTTGGGCTGATAGTGTATTGAATTGAAATGAACGCTTATTTTCTAGTGAAGTAATAAAAAATGTTATCTACAAAACATTTTTTTTTTCACTGAAAATTACTTAACTGAAAGACTGGTCGGATCGATGGATGTGCTATGTGGTAAAACAAATATATGGCATCCAATATCCGATTTGATACAGTTCATTATTTCAGAGCATCAAAGGGCATCAGGGACTTGATTATGATACTGATCAACACACCAAATAAATCCCCACAGATATCTCGTTCAAAAGATCATTTTTACAGACTTTTCATCATCAACGAACCATTTCAGTTTCTACATTTATTCAATAATTACTGTTTATTCTTATTGTATTATAGAATGGAAACATAATTGATAATACGTCAACGTGTTGTGAATATTTTCATAACTTTTTACCATGTGCGTTGTATGAAAGATAATGATATGAGTGGGATTATCCATTTACGTTGTGAATATTTGTTCAAGAGGAATATCATTGAATATTAAAGGCGTAATTACGCAAAAAGGAAGGGTGCTGAAACGTTGATTTTTTTACAGATAAGCTTTTCATTACATGTAGAAAATCAGTAGGAATTATATCCAGTTCAGAGATTTATTCAACATTTTGGTTATAATAATGTTAACGTAGCATTGAAATTAATGAGGAAGCTGCTAGGGAACTTTTAATTATTAAACTGATATGGCTCTTTCAAAAAAACAGTCTATAAATTCACAAGGTTGTATGTAGGGTTATTTAGGTCGGAATTAAATTTTAAATATATACAATATTTGCGATAGAATTGGCAGATTCTTGGTGAAAATTCGTAACGTATCCAAGTAACACTTTCTTATAAGATTTCCTCTGAATAATTTGCAAAACCTCTTATTCGTGTATCACTATACAATAGCTTCTTCAGGGATGATCATACACATATGAACACGCCTATTGCATTGTGATACACGTGTTACGGTTTTGTAAACTATTCAGTAAAATTTTCAAATGAAGTGTAACTCGAGTACATACAATATTTGTAAAAATATTTTGTGAATATATTCAAAGTATGTAAAATTATTTTGTGAATTGAATTTCATCAGTTCGGACTTCCATTTTCTAATATTGTATAAAATGATTTGAAATCCCTGAAATAACCAATAAAATTGAAAATTAGAAGAATAGCTAGAAATAGCAATTATATCAAGCAGAAAAACCTGAAATGAATTCACAGTGAAATAAAATGTAAGTGTAAAATTCAACAATTAAAACGAAAAATAGTTGATATAATCAAAAATTAAGCGATTTCAAACCACGTTACTTCACGACGTTTCGATTGTTAGTATCCACAATCGTCTTCGGGTGATGACAGTCATCACCCGATTGTTAGTATCCACAATCGATTGTTAGTATCCACAGTCGTCTTCGGATAATGACAGTCATCACCCGAAGACGATTGTGGATACTGAAAATCGTGAAGTAACGTGGTTTGAAATTGCTTAATTTTTATTTATATTAATTTATTTTTTTCAATTGTTCAATTTCACACTTATATTTTATTTCACTGTGAGTTCATTTCAGGTTTTTTTCCTTAATATATTTGCTATTCTCAGCTATTCTTTTGATTTTCAATTGTATTGGTTATTTCAGGGATTTCAATTATTTTATACAATATTAGACAATGGAAGTCACAAAACATTGTCATTCACCTTCAAACAAATTTTGTGAATTGCTTCAAGTACAGTGAGAGTTCATTTATATAGTTATCTAAATTTCATGAAAATATAACTTATACTTTTGAATCAGTGTTTTGAAGATACGTTCAATATCTATACCTGTATTTTTTGCACCAATTTTTTGATCTGTAATGTTCATATAATATCGTGATTTTTCAATAATCCTGAGAGTTTCGGTAATTTGATGATAGGAAATGAATTTTTATTTTTTTTTGACCCTGATAATTACTCCAATACAAGCAATAATTACTCTCTTCATGTACCCCAGCTTATTCTCAAGAATTTTCCGAAATGTGTTGATATCACATAACTCTAATATTTCCAGTGAAGTGTTCATTCTTCATACAACTTTCGGAAGTTCAAGCAAAATTCAAACTTTTGTTCAGCTTATACTCCAATCATACAGCTTATATACCTGCATAATCTTTCCATTCCCAATTCAGCTAGGTCTAATCCCAGATTTATTAATTTCATTCCATATGAACATTATACTTGTCTGTAACGGATTTGACCTTTACGGCAATACATATCGATAGATAACAAAAATAACGAAATTTCATGAGAATCCAAAATTTTCTGGGACTAAGGTTCCACTTTCACCTTTCGGTTTTCTATTTGATTGTTCATTGGAGAAGAAAATTCTTATTCAACATATGGATTTCATTAGAAAGAGCTAACTGAAATGAAAGTTTTGTAAAGAGAATTTTTGAAACAGAGCTAATAACTTGCAATAATGTGAATGGATAACTCTCTTCAATCTATTCCAATTGACCGCGGTAATATTGGTTGTTTCCATTTTTTTTATTTTCGATGTTCAAACTGTAGTTCAGATTGGCTCATGAATTGATCCTATATAGAAGTTAGCCAATCTATTTTAAAATTTTCATAAAAAAATATGAAAACTCGAGTTTGAAACAAGAAGGAATAACATATTTTCACTTCATCTCGGACAAGCAAGTTGCAGTTATCATTTATATTATTGCCCTCTGAATGTAAAGGTCGTCTACATCTTTATACAAATAATTACCTCTACTCATTCGATCCGGCAAGAAACCAAAGTCCATAAATCGAATGAATTATATATTTTATGATTGGGTAACTAACAATTTCATGAATATTCCTAGAATATTAGTAGTATTGAAGTAAATATATTGTGTCTCTAGATAAAAACCACTCATGTCTGTGATAAATATCTATCAAAACAACTCTTACCAATAATAATGTCGAAAGATTCTCAGTGACAAAGGCAGTGGCGTACTAGAGCATGGAGGGTATTACGTATACATATTTCTTTCTGTTGTTAGAACAAGTAGTCATTTTGGTTTAAGTATCAATATCTACTAATGGAGTAACTGGATCCAACTCATTATCATTTTTAAACCTGCTATTTCAAAAAAAAAATTATTTCCACTACGTCAAACTTCAATCTGGCAAATCCATCACTTATTGAGAAAAGAACCGGAAAACTTCTCAACAGAGAAAGACTGGGCTGAGAATAATTATGAGACCATCACTGGACTGATACTGGCCATTTCTTGAACACCTGAAAAAATAGTGCAGTATAACCGAGGCTAGACAATGCATGAAACACACATATGGCACTACCGGTATAAAAACAGAAACGCTATAACGGATAGAAACGCTTGTTTTTGATCATTTTTATCGAACTTTTTTAGAGAAAATTTCTTTTTCTTGCAGATCCATATGCAGTACATGAGAAAAACGAATTATATCGGTTTCGTGATTTTGCCCTCATTATTGTAGGGTAGGTAGGTCTTATATAGATATCACTGAATAGAGCATGCGACATTCTTACATAACTGGAAAAATATCCTATTATAATCATCCTATTATGATCATTGAATCTGCAGTTAATTCAATCGCAATGGAGAATAAATAATAGTTTGAAAAACTAAAAAAACACGCTTTCATAGCTTACCAAACTGAAAATAAGAAAATAATTTTTAATTACAAAGATTTTATATTATGGTAGTAGAAGGCAAAACAATCATTCATAGTCAGTCACCTCAAAATAAAATTATAATGAAATTTAAGTTATTAACAGAATGAATTAATTCAGAGTAAAAAGCGTGGGATGCATTTTACTACATTTCATAAGTCTCCTCTCAAAGATAATCACCGATAGAATGATTGTAATATTTAATATATCAAGCATCCCACGCTTTTCACTCTGAATCAATTTATTCTGTTGATAACTTAAATTTTATTTTATTTTATTTTGAGGTGATTGACTATGAATGATTGTTTCGCCTTCTACTACCATAATATAAACTCTTTGTAATTAAAAATTATTTTCAATTTTTCAGTTTGGTTAGCTATAAAAGCGTGTTTTTTTAGTTTTTTGAACTATTATTTATTTTTCATTTTTTAGTTCGATGTATCAATCAGTTTCTTGTGGAAATGTGGTATTTTTTACCAATCATTCCGCAATCTCATCATTTCATTTAAAGCTTCACTATTGCATGGGGTATTTCCTGTTAACTTAGAGCAATCAAGTTCTTCAATCCGAATAACGTCTAAAGATCTTACACGACTAAGTGCTACATAGGCTTGTCCAGCAGCAAACAATCG
>WOGR01005375.1:0-13867 GCA_015342045.1 Leptinotarsa lineolata | reverse complement strand
TGCGAAGGATGCATGAATGGATGCATGAATACTCGCCAGATTGTATATACCGGGAGACTTTTCAAGAGGTAGAGGATTCGATTTTCAAAAAAAACCACAGAAAATTTGAAAAAATTGATGAAATCTTTATTGAAATCGATAAAACGATCAATATAATTTAATGTTTGAAGATGATTCCATGCAAATAATATCCGCGGCTCCGCTTTAGATGGCCCATGCGCAAGGTCCAATTTTGGCACACTCTCTCTAACATATTGACCCATATTTCACGTATAAATGCTTCAATATTGGTTTCCAGAGCGTCAGTCGTTGCTGGTTTATCCCTGTAGACATGAGCCCTAACAGGACCTCACAAGAAATGATTCAAAGGCGTTATATCATACGATTTAGACGGCCAATTCGCGGGCCCCAAACGTGAGATAAACTGTTCACCGAAGGCGGCTCTTAATTGGGCCATTGTTTCGCGTGCCGTGTGGCATGTGGCACCGTCTTGTCGAAACCACATGTCAGGCATGTTCAATTCTTCTATTTTGAGCATCAAAAAGTCGTCAATCATCACACTGTGGCGCTTGCCATTCACAGTAACGTATAAGCCTAAAACCACGTCCTTAAAGTTAGAATAACACATACCATCGGTCAAATTCAGCCTGATTTATGCACCGTCATGGAAAATTGTACGTTTCGGATGCACTCCACCTAGAGAAGTCATGTCGAATATTTGAACAATGTTATATTCCACACACACAATGGCATCAATAGGTCTTTCAGACGAATGAAAAATTCCAGTGACATCTCACACTCACTTTGTTTCATTCAAATTCAAAGTTAGGATTGAAAAACCTCAATATATTTGTTCAGTATACCAGATACGAAATCATATCCCAAATCATCAGATATCTCAATAATTTCTGATAACTGAAAAATTCGGCCTCTCATCAATTACAAGATTGAAATCCAAAATTTCCAGGTCTAACTTTTCTGTCTCACCAAACTATCCATGTAGTAATTTTATCTCATCTCGATTACAGGAGGTTGATAAAGGCCGGCGGCTTCACAACAGAGGAGCGGGACGTCGAGTGTCTCCCGAAGGACTTTCCCGCCTACATCCCGGGAACGTGTCACTTCCTCATGGGATACAACCACCCCGACGTCGACGACGACGCTCCGCTAGCTAGTCACATCGAAAAGGGGATGCTCGATATAGGACTGAAATGGGATCATTCACTGTAAAACTCTCCCGACATAGCAGTATTTATTTTAGTGCAATAAGAACGAGAAATATCCGATATTTTCGAATGATAAATCATTATTTTCTTTATTGGTGTCAGGTGTGGACTGTGGAATCAGGTGTGGGATGAATCGCTTCAGACAAAGATTTACGTTGAAATGACAGGGTAATGCTCAATCAACACTAGATCTCATCTGTAGCGCTAGGCTGCATCACTCAACTCAACTATCCTATTTATATACCATCTATATTCACGAATAAAAAAGATAAACGAGGCTCTCAAAACTTGACTTTGCGAGCGACGTCAGAGAGAATGGCATCATTGAGGCAACTAGTTGAATGAAAGCCCGAAACCACAGCTCTGTGTCGACCTGCCATAGGTCTTATCAATGGTGCTAGGCTGAACAACGATTCAAATTAAGTTAAAGGATGAGCCTGAGTATGAAAATGCCTTGGATTACAAATGATTAATTTGTTTTCGTATTTCAACTGGATGCCTCACCATGATAGTGGCAATTGATGTCGGAGCTTGACTTTGCAACGGGCTGCCATTGAGGGTATCGTTTATTTTTATCATTCCAGGATTGTATTTTCTGTCGATTCCATGAATGGCTTCTTCATAAAGGAATATGACAACCTATTTTTTTACCATTCCGCAGTTCACATCCATAATTGTGTATTTGTCATCATTTATTTTCATTGGTCACCCCACCCCGTCTTGACTTATCAAAAATATTCCGAAAATAAAAAACAACATCTGTCAGCATGGCAATATATTACTGGCAATGGCACAGTTATACAGTGCCTTCATTTCAAAACTTCCCACCCCTAGTACTTCGTTTAGCAGAAAGAATTTGCTTTAGGCAAAAAACACGTCAATTTAGATATCGAGAGGGAAGTTTAAAACCAGTGCCAGTGATATTTTAGGTTTAACCCCCTTACCCCGGATCAACCAATTTCAGTTTTCTAAACTGGGTTGAGTGAGGATTTTCAAGATCTTTAAAATGATGTGTTACAAGATAGGGGTGCCATTTGAAATTATTAAGTGGGAGTAGCTAGGAGTAAGGGGTTAAATCCAAAATACCACTGGCACTGGTTTTAAACTTCCCCCTCGATATCTAAATTGACGTGTTTTTGCCTACGGCAAATTCTTCCTGCTAAACGAAGTACTAGGGGTGGAAAGTTTTGAAATGAAGGCACTGTATAATTGAAGTTACATAAAAATTTCAAAATAATTCATTCATGTATGTTCAGAACTATCGATTTAAATTTTGGGGCAACACAAAACAAAAATGTGACCGTTACCTTCCAAGTTTTCTACGAAGAAAAGCAAAAAGTCAAAACCAAAGCAGTTGCAAGCTTTCTCTATCCCACGTACCGCATCGGCTTGTGAGGCACCTTAAATATATTTCCTCGCGCGATTACGATGAGACTATAAGTAAATTACACAGATTTCTTCTGTATGAAAAAACAGTTCTATGCATTATTATGCAGTTTTCATCTATATGGTTCAAGTGACTGGGTAGAAAATAAGAAAATTAAAAAAAAATTACAAAAAGTTTTTTTAGGGAAATACTCGTATATCTCATACAAAGATTTTCAATTCGGAAGTTCTATACAAGAAGAGTGCAAACTTTCACGGTAGGAAATAGCTACGAGGGTGGTCTGAAACGTTTCCTACCTAACAAAGATACAAGACATTTTTCCAGAACTTTTTTTTATTTTCCAACATAGTCTTTTTTCGACTCTACACACTTCTCCCAGCGATTCTCTCATCTCTGCAATCCATCTAAATAGTACTCGACGTTTTTCTGTGCGAAATAATTGTTCACAAAGTGATTGCCTCTTCATTTGATGGAAATATCTATCCTTCGAACGCAATTTTTCAATAAAAGAACAAGAAGAAGTCGCATGGAGCCAAATCTGGTGAGTAAGGCGGATGGTCAAACAATAATTCGTAAATTTTCTCCAAGGCAACTGCCGAGGTGTGAGATGGTGCGTCATCTTTTTGGATTTTCTTTTTCTGCAAATGTGGTCGTTTTTCCGCAACAGTCGTCTTCACTTTTCCAGCTGAAAAACAGTTCTTGCTTTTTATGGAGTCAGTTCTTGCTTTGCAGGCTATTGTTTGGACTGTATTTTTGTTTCGGGCGTATACTGGTGTATCCAAGTTTCATCTAATGAGAGCTCGAAACTCGATTTTGCCATTTTCATAAAACACTCACATCAACTCACTCAAACGACTGTTACATAACAACTGTGCCTTCAAAATGGCTGAAACTTTGGTGAGTAACTGTCAACAGATGAACCACAAAATTCAACAGCTTTCATCCAACTGTGCTGCTATCTTCATGTTGAGATCGGAAACTTTTCAGACAACCGTCGTATATCAAAACTATTTTTTTAATTTTGTTGACCGTACTCTGCAATTTTATGTCTCACGTTCCGTTCAAACTGCGGTAAATATTATCATAAGAGATGAAGCAAAGGACAAAGGTTCTAGTTGTCCTCACAGCAGCTTCCTCATTATTGGTTTAGATCATTGATTTCATTTGAAAGATTATGGACGAGGTTTTGTAACTATTGATTGAATCGAATGACCTAATATATGTGCAATTTAGTGCCAGTGGCTAAACTTTATTCACAAAAAAATAAAAGTAGTAAATGAAACTTGCAATGTGTTTTTCACAATTTTCACAAATACTTTTTTATAATATTGTTCAATGTTTCAAAATACACTCACTCCACAAGAGAACATATTGACTGTGCTACATTGACCAAAAATTTTATCGTTTTTATTTTGTAATGGAACGTTTTATAGTAAGTTACAAAACTATATAGTTATTAGTTGGAAAATGAGCATCAAAGATAGTGATTGATTTTCACAGCAGTATTAAATAGTTCTTCGTAACACTTCCTTCAATACTGAGATGGAAAATCTGAAATTCAGAGCGAAGGTATAGTTCATTAAAGTCGATATTTCTCATGAAAAAACAATTGAAAACCTTTTTTATTTCAACCGGGAATGAACCCAATTCAAAAATTTTGAATCAAACCCTGTATATTTTCTCAGATCATTTGATTTCCAACGATCTAACACATGTGACCATTTCCTTCTAAAATGGCGGTATAAAAATATCGTCAAATAGTAAGAAACAGAAGACGAAGTTCGCTAAGTTTTTGAATAAAAATTCAAGAATTGAAAGTTTTCAACCATTCACGTACTTTCTGTTAATTTTTCAAAGGTCATTTCTCACTTCATTTATTCCAAAAATCCCAATAGGAAGTGGTATTTTTAACTTGGTATCTTCAACATTAAAGTAAATAAAAAGATAAGGTAGGAAGCCTCTTCCTCTTGAGATTTTTGTGATAAATGGAGTTAAAACTGGAAGTCAAAAAATATATATAAAAAGTACATGAATTGGTGAAATGAATTCACTTCTTCCTTTTTCATCTGAAAACTGAGCAAACTTCATCTCATGTTTTCCACTACGTCAACTTGTTTGACAATATTTCCGTAGATGACGTCATGGTGCCGCCATATTGAATTTGGATAAAATGGCTACGACGCCATTTTGGAAGGAAATCATCACTTCTATCATTTGGTTGAGAAGAGAATTTTATATTCTATCCCATGGTTCGTGAAAATATACAGGGTGCCGTTGAAAGTTCTTGACTGGATTCATCTTTGTTTTTGCATTAGAAATATTCTCTTCCTGATTTCAAATTTATCTGAATATCTGAATAGCGCCGTCAACAATGATTTTGTTGTCACCCGGTACATATAGCGAAAATTATAGAAAATGAGAGCTCGAATTGATAGAAAGAGGGTATTTTTAGAAGAAAATCATTTTCTGTGGTTTTCTACAAAAATTAATTGATACAGAGTCAACACAATCAAAAACCACGTATTTCAAACTGCTATTTTTGTAAGATTTCTGTTGGTATTGAGGAAAGTGGAAAAAATATATGAACTATTGAATATCTCTATAGATATGAGTAGAATCTGAGTTGGAATTTCCCTACTGATATCTTAATCAGAACCCAAAATCCTCAAATTGCCATTTGTATGATTTTCAATATACTTCTACAGAGTACTCTACAGTGGAGACTTTGTACACATAATAAATGTAGATTTTAAGGTTACTGAAAGAATATCGTGGGAATGTGAGTGATTGAAATAATGCAAAAGTGTGAACTGCAAATGTATATTTGAAAATTTTTCCTATAGTTTTTTGGAGATCACATCCACTACTAAACTTATAGACCATCTTGGTAGGAGCTGAGTACTATCTATTTTCATGAAAGCAAATTCGTTGATCTCCAAAAAAATACTGTTTTAGGAGCAACTGATATTATGGCTGTGTTTTTGCGATATTTTTATCTCATTCATCGATATTGTTAGGCAGCACTTCATAAAGCTAAAAATCATCATCATCATCATTACTAGTCAAAATTCAAAGTAAGAATATCAAATGACGTCACATTACCACAATTGGAATATTTAATAATTTGAAAGTACTAGAAGGATTGAAAATTTCGTAGGCTAACAAACATGGCGCTGCAAGTATTAAATCCATATGATTTCTGGTTGACACTAACCTTCAAGAGACACGTATACAAATTTCACAGCCGTCGAACTATTATCTTGTGGGGTGGGACATTTTGAGTGAAACAACTTTGTGTTAAAAAAGTATTGCTTTTTGGCGGAAAAAAATACCGTTGAAATCAATGCTTGGCTTGATAAACATTATTTAGACTTTGCATCAAGAAAATTACGCGTGGAAAAGGCCCAAAGAGGACCAAAACTTTACAAAATGATTTTGGGTGACCTCAAAGCGAAGTTGATCGAGATAGCTGTGACTCTAAAGATATCAAAGATATATTTTGGACATATCGTTCAAAATGGGTGCCGCACGAGCTCACAATCGACCAAAAACTACGAATTGATGATTGAGCAGTGTTTGAAACTGTTCTACTATAAAAAAAAAAGATTTTAGGCGTCGATATGTGACAATGGATGACAAGGCTCCTTCATTTCACACCAGAATCGAAATAATCGTCATCTGAGTGGAGTGCACGTGGTGACCGACTCAAAAGCGACCATCTTGAAAAGAAAAAAACCATCAACAGCGACTATTACATAGCATTCAAAAGACGAAATCGAGACAATACACTGTGTTACAAATCAATGACAACGATGAAGAAATTGCATGTATCGGGTTTCAAATTGTTTCCGCATCCACCTTATTCTCCAGATCTGGCTCCTAGCGACGTTTTCCTGTTCTCAATCCTCAAGAGAATGCTCGCAAAAAATTGTATGGCCGCTATAATCATTGTGTCGCCTTCGAATGCAACTATATTGAATAATAAAATCAAATTTCATCAAAACATGGTTTTTCAAATGTTAGCCTACGAACATTTCAGCCCATGTTACATGTTTGTCCATTTACAGATCAGCAACAAACATGAGTTTTTTCACATTCATGAACACAAATCGTACCTAGATCAAGTGTACCTACACACACCAAGAAAGTATATGTTGTCACAAACAGTTTATCCACACTGAGTGTTTCACCCCAAAAGTCTGCAATCCATAAGTTTGTCAGCTAGACTTTCCATCAAAAGATGTGATTTTGAATTACAAGCAGGTTTTTTGAATTGTGTAGCACGAAACCCAAAAAATATTTATTCACATCATAATCATTGAATTGGAGCTCCTGTCACAATTATCTTCATTGGGTTTTCTTGCAATCAAAGAATTAGACAAGCTTCTGACCAAAATCACCGAAATAGCAATAATTTTATCAACTACTGTAACGTCTCTAAGATTTGTGCAATATCCACATGTAACCTAAATGTAAATATATGTATAAATATGTATTTATTGCTGTTAATCGTAAATGACGGACTTGTTTTGAGGAATTCTTCAATATGAATACATTCATTGATATCCCAAATATTATTTGTTTCTGAGAAAACTTACTCTTATCTGAAGGGAAACGTGTTTCTGGCTATTGTGGTCTCGGTAGTGTAGAGGACTGGGGTTCGATTCCCTGCCGGGCCACCGTGCTGGGTAATCGCACGTTAAAAGGTAAGGCCTCGTTTATCCATTGCTTGCACAAGTTTCGACTTCTGAGGGTTGACGTTTGTCAGCTGGTTAACGTAACGAACAATTTTAGAACAACAATTGACCTCATCCACGCAGTACAGCCAAGTACAAAGATGGTCAACACTTGGTTGCCAAAAACAGGAAACAACAAATACGATTGAAGTTACCAACAGAAGCGTACCGCATATTCGTGGTTGCAGTTAGAAGACTCAGAAGACCACGTAGGCAGCTACAGCTACCTGGGTGACTTCTGGGTCCAGGATATGAATATAGATTTATCGAGTGTGTATGATCTGAATCAAAAAGAGGAGAATTTGCGGACATAGCATTCGTATGTGTTGTTTTTTGTTGGCAACCGAGTGTGGCCCATATTTGCATTTTGTACTTGGTAAAATAGCTTTCGTACTCTACTGGAAAATCAACTTTTCTTTTCCCATGAGGAAAAGAGAATTCATGAAGTATCTTTCATTCGATTTCAATTTCAAAAACTATTGGAATCTGCGAAACAGCTCCGTCATTTAAAAATGCTCTGTATATGTTGAAACCTTCTGATTGACTCTAAAGCGATGGTTCTAAAAATATGAATTGTAGGAGAATTGTAAATTTGTTATATTCCGCACATCGACTGAAATAAAGATATCCTTGATTTATAATATTATTATTTTGTTTAAAAAAATTTCTTTCATCTCCTCAAAATCAACATAGTGAATATTTTCCATAATCGAAATGACTGAGTCATTATGATTTCGCCCCATAGATATTTTATCAGTATAACTTCGAAGATAACACATTACTATCATTTCAAGTGTTCATTTCAATATTCTCGCTTAGGACAATCTTTGATGGAAATAAAAGCGCTAAGGCTTTCTATTCACCATCCCTAGTTGGATATCGTAATAACCGCCATTGTGTTAGTAACAGAAAAATTTCATTCAAAGAAAGAAAGAAAGTTAATGCATAACAGATATCCTTATTTAGGTCAATCACAATATTCAATAAGGAACGCGATATTTTTTTCAACAGACTAAACTTTGAATTAATTTATGATTGTCGACCTTTAGCGGTCTCATAGGAGATATATTGAGCCTCACGTAGAATAAGCATACCGATAAACTCACATTCGGCGATAAGTATAAGACCGGGAACGGAAAAAACGCAAGCTAAGGATTTTGGTGAATTAGCTTCACTAACACGAAATCTGGCCATACTTGAATAGGCGGGCTCGCAAATTTTACAATAACAACTGACCAATGAGTTCGATGAAAAAATTGGGTACTATTAAAAAGAGGAGACCAATCAAGGAACGAGGTAGGGGAGGAGTGTTAGAGATGGTTTTGAGGACTTGGGGACACTTATTGAGAATTTGACAGTTCCGAGAGGGAAGTTGCGATTTGACCCTCGAGCGGGACGGTTCTGAAGTTTCGAAAGGGCAGTTGCGATTTGACCCTCGAGCGGGACGGTTCTGTAGTTTTGAAATGGGAGTTGCGATTTGAACCACTAGCGGAACGGTTCTGAAGGTTTGAAATAAGACTGCAATTTGATCTTCGGGAGAAACGGTCTCGCGTAGTGAAACAAAAAGTTAATTGGTATACGGGAGTTTTCGAATCGACCATCGGCGATTCTGATAGATGCAGTTCAGCGTTTCTCTGCGGAAGTAAAGTATAGTGAGTTTGCGGTAGATCGCGGTCGCGGTCACGGAGTTGATCATTGTGTTTAGTGTTTTTGTGGCACTCGGAACGAGCTATCATTGTACACGAATACCGTTCCAGAGAAAGAGTATCAGGACCTAGCCCTGAAGAGGCATGAGCCTATAACAGGGCCCCTATTATACTTAAGACTCTGTATTGTAATTACCATACCAAAAATGAATAAATACGTTGTTCAGTTCAGTTCAGTTGTATTAAAAATTGTGAAAAGTATTTTGAGTTTTATCGATACTATTGAAAGTTTGTGAGTAAAATTTATATTTTTGTGATAAGCATTTCGACTTTTTCTAAGCGAGCATCATGAGTGATTGTTCTATTTGAAGGAAACCTCTGGGGAATATTAAAGTAAGAACTGTAAAGGCTATAGGAGTGAAAATTTTGATTGATCAAGCAGAAGCCAAAAATGACTTAGACAATAAGCAATTTTTTGAAATTGTTTCATATTGCATGTTACCATTATTATAGTGATATTCAAACAGATAATGTTGTTCGTCGTCTGAGCAGCAGTGTTGTTGGCGAACGTTTTTTCGTCTCCTTATATGGCGGAAATAAAGACGATTCTTTGGATACCCTGAGATATAAACGATCCGCTAAGACATTGACAAAAAATGTATTCAATCTCTCTTCACTTCCTCCAACACAAGATGCAGCCCGTTTCCACAGTCTCCGAATGTATCACCAGATTCAGTCATGGCTCGGTAAACATTGTGATCCAGAAGATGGCGGCTGGAAAAAGCATGGAAAATTTTGGAATCCAAACTTCCAAGCCTCCAGCACCCCCGAACTCATGAAATTAATCTTTTGCAGATGCAAAGGAAAGTGTGGAAGCGCGTGCGGTTGCCGAAAAGCAGACCTCAAAAGTTCAGCAGTGTGCCTCCATTGTGGTAGTGAAAGCTGCAGCAACATTGTGGACATATCAACATCAATTGAAGAAAAATGAATAGGAAGATAAATTACCGACAATGATTTTATTGTATCCCTATGAGCATTCAAGAATCTGGTCAAGTTTGGAGCGTTGTAAAACCTAAATAGATAAATGATATTGAACAAATCCATAGTTGAAATTGTTCGTTGAAAAACCCTCTACAAGATTGTTGTGATGTCATTTTATTGTAAAATAAACTGGAAAATATTTATAACCTCCAAGAGAAAACTTGTTACAAAATTCTCACCTATTTTTGTTTATAACTTTTTTGTTGGTTACTTGACGATAGAAAATAATGGATGTGGAATTGTAGAAAATTCAATTTGCTACATTTTATGTAATATTAAATTTTCTGTAGGATCGTTAGTTTACGAGATACAGCGCGAAAACTCTTTGCACCCCTTTTTCCAAGATGGCGGTCGGGGACAAGGGTGGCTACCCCACAAACTTGAACTCAAGCTTCTACTGACCCCCCTTTTACATTAAAAAATAAAATTGCGTCGTCTGAAAAATGCAACTCTAAATGTAACTTTCCAATGGACTAAAAAGTTTTGAAGTGAAGACCAACTCCACCTATGCGTGCCACCTTTTGCGAGATCACGTTTTCAACACGTACGACATACTCCATGTAGAAGCTGGGGGAGTCCTTGGAAAAAAATAAGGGTAAACAGAAGGTTGACTACGCACCATTATCAAACATTTTTTTATAATACTAATAACTTAATTCATACTCAAAAAAGTACCGATTGTCTAAGAACTGAAAGTGTAATTGGTTCACAAATTCTACCTCGTATCGCTTTCACTACCAACTATAAAATAATATTACAAAAGATAGATGTTTGAAAGAATGAATGTTTGTCTCGTGCGTCGAACGTCAGGTTCTACTCACAAAACCTAGATGTCGCCCGCTCCGCACCATAGTCCTCTCGGATTGAAAACATTATTCCACATGTAAATTCGGTTGCTAAGGTTTTTTCCTAATGTGCTTTATCGACAAAACACCGTGACGCGTTTTTTCACCCTGCTGATTTGTCATCCAATCTGACGTTTTCTTACCTCAAGCGTGAATAATTTTTTGAAAAAATGTTGAATTTCCAACTGATGACGGAAAGAGATCGAAGGGAAGCCGCAGCTATCGAAAAACGCAGAGCACTAGAAGAGGAAAGAAAAAAGAGGATTTTCAATCCACGTGCACGACTCATTGGAGTGAGTGTAGTTTTATAAAAGTATTTTTATGTTCGTAAATAATGAAAATATTGGTGAGTGGCAGTGGTTCTTGTCGTTCTTCACAAAAAAAAAATTTTTCAACTGGACGAATTGAAAAATAGAAATTGACTAGCGAAGCCAAAATTAGGTAAAACGTTAGATAGATGATGTTTCAATCAAACCTGCGTATTTTGTCCGCTGACAAGGGTCCAACGTCAAAACTTGGTCAACTTTTGGAGATATGACTACTCAAAAGTATAGAAAATTACCCTTTCAGGATCATGAAAAACAAGGTTCAAACTTATAAAATGACACAGTCATTCACTTGCCACTTTCATTTTTTCCATACGAAACGTTTATTTTTTTCAAAATTCAGCACACTACATATTGTTTTAAATACGTATATGTATATGAAAGTTATTGGCATTTTTACAATAGGCTTTTTTATTGGTTCTTTCGGCAAAAAAAAAACTAGAAAAATGCGATGGGGAAAAAGTTTCATAATCAATGAAATGAGAAAAAATACCTTTTTTACCCCTTGTTTTGAATACCACCTTCATACATAGTTCCTTGAAAAAAATTAGTTGAATCTTCCTCTTGAAGATGATCACTTGGTTATCGAAACACATGTCGAGGTGTTAAAAATAACGGTTTGGTGTTGAAAGAAAACTCCAGTAAGATCCATTTTATTTGAAGTTTTGATTACTCGAAGCGAGTTTCTGAAACTGTTGATTTTTGAACAGCTCCCAAGAGGTCGTATTTTCAACAGTAGACCGGAATGCCACGTTTCAACTTCTGAATCATGATCAATCAACCAAACTATGTTCAAACAGGTTTTCTCAAAAACTATATACACTCTAACAATTCTCTTCAAAATTAAATTTTTTGTATCCCCAATATTTTCAATGACTCACAGCTTGAGCTTTTGCTCTTGGCTACTGTTCACTTCATTTGTTATTTATTTATTCGTCAGGTAGATGCCGAAAATCTCAAAATTCAAATAGAAGAGAAGCGACGTGAAGAACTTGAGCAGCAGAAAATCAATAGATTGTTTGAAGAACAACTCACCAAATCTGATGCGATAGCTGTTGCTCTCGAACAGAAAGAGAGAGAGGTAAGTCGATATAAACCTCACTCCATCACATTATAAACGACAATATTCAGTGAACAGTGCGGAAATGAATGGTCCCTCTCCTTTTAAATTTCGAACTGGACAAGTTATGCAGTTCGGACAAAATTTATTCAAACAGGTATCATTTTCAGTACTTTTTGATGAGAAAGACAAGTGTTCATAATCGAGAGGGTGCTACTAATAACTATTTTTCGAAAAGAAACACTATTTAACACTGTTACATTTTCTTGGGTGATTAGCAGTTACATTTTCTTTTCGAAAATTTTCAAATAAACAATAAATTGCATCATTTGTCAAAGATTGAGATGAGAGCAGATTCATGAAGATATACCCTTGGCGATAAATGTCTCGTATACGACCATTAACGCGCCCATCATATAGTTATAGTCTCGAACAAATAGATGGCGTTAATCTCTTTTGAGTTAGTAAAAAAAAGTGTTCAGTGTCTAATTTATTAACTGAAAACACCTGAGGAGAGAAAACAAAAAAAGATAAAATAAAGAAGGCATTTAGGAAAGTTAAGCAAGTTCACACGGTAGAGTAACTTTCAGGTAAGACATATATTTCGGCTAGAGTATAAAAGTTTCTTAACATAGTTCTCAACTTGACCAATGGTTCCTAATAAATGTCGAGATTTTCGCAGAGTTAATTGCAACAACTGGTGACTTGAGTAATATGTTTGTTCTAGAGTTTGGTAGATAAAAAGTCAGTTCATTTCTTGAATCAATTCGTGGAATATGAAAGTTGAAGTGGGAGAGTAGTTCTGGACAATTGATCAGATTATTCACTAGTTTATAAATAAATACTGACTACTAAATAAATACTAGACTACTGAAAAAATTTCTTTGCAATGGGAGCCAAATCTGGCGAATACGGGGGATGTGGGAACAATTGGAAGTTCAATTCGTGTAGTTTTGCCATTGCCTTGATTGACTTGTCACACGGTGCGTTGTCTTGATGAAACAAATTCTTGTTTCAGCCATATGCGGTCGTTCCTTTGCAATTTCGGCCTTCGAACGCTCCAATAATGCCTTGTAACATTCACTGTTGAAATCATTAATGTATTCGCACAATTTTTTCAAAGTGCATATTTTCCACCCCTACAATCATATGAACACACGAATGTTACCTCAAACAATCCCATCATTTCTATAAAACAGTTTTTTAAAATTGAAATCTGCAATTCTCTCAACAAACTAAAACCAAAACTCACAAGTGGGGATGATAACATACCTAGCTTTTTCGTTTAAGATTGTGCACACCTTCTAGCCATACCATTACAGTCAATCTTCAATCTAGTACTGAGTACAGGATGCTTTCCTAACAAATGGAAAATATCAAAAATTTGCCCAATTTTCAAAGCTGGTGCCATGAATAATATCCAAAACTACCGACGTATAACCCTGCTATCCAACTTTGCGAAGGTTTTTGAGATGTGCTTGTACAACAAAATCTTTCCTGATGAGAATTTGATTTCAAACAATCAACACGGCTTCTTCAGCAAAAGATCAACAATAACCAACTCAATGTACTTCACAAAATCAGTAAGTAATGCACCTTA
>WOGR01005374.1:0-13867 GCA_015342045.1 Leptinotarsa lineolata | reverse complement strand
GGCCTACCAACTGCCTATCATAAACGAATGCGTATACAAAATTTCGTGTCCCTGCTATTTACCGCTGAGGAGATCTCTCGTACGGAGCCGATCCTGGAAGCAGCATCAGGTAGCGTTTATGATAAACATGCATTGTCATCGGTTCTGGACCAACATGCAAAATTTCAGCTCAATTGGATACCGGGAAGTGGGTCAAATTAAACTTGCAAGATCTGTTAACATACATGCAAGTCAAGTTAAATAAATATATAAATAGGGACGAATTTCTCTTGCTGCTCCACATGAAAGCTCGCAAAAAAGTGCCTTGGGGAGCCTTGTTTATCGTTGATATCATTGGGTTGAGTCTTCTGGACATTCCACAGATGGCGTCTTCGTAAAAGGGGTTATCATCGGCTTCACTCATGACACAGTATGAAAAATGTCATTCCACTTTGTTAGTATATGGTACAATACCTAGATACTAAGGACGATTCCATTCAATCCAACGATTTTTTTCTTACAATGACATAAATACAATATATTCTGTAGGTGAGTCTCCGGTATAGGGCTGAATTCTTATACCGGTATTTTCAAGCAAGTGAATAACGATTTTATATTCACAGTACTTCACGATATTCCTCAATAATAAATTTATAGCAAAGGCCAATTCACATTCCATCCATTATTTGTTGAAATACACCAAGCTCCAAAAAGAAATCCCACAAGAAATCAAACCAAAGCAAGCCACCCTCGTTTGTTTCTATCGACTTTCTGTTTAGCGGTCTATTGAACAGAAACAGTGGAATGAATCTGTGATTGAAAGAGTTGTATGGGAGTTTCAGACGATTGAATTATTTAATCAAACCTGCATTTTTTCGTTTCTCAGGGATAAACAAAGCAATGTGCATTTTTTCATGTTACGGTAATGAATTATGAACAGGAAGAAAGCACAAAGTGCCATTCATTAATACCTTGGTGGTATTTAGTTGAATTACCGAAACAAACTTGACATGCTCGGGGTGATATTAATGATTCCATCCTCACAAAGTGTACCATAAAATCAACGTCATGAACTGAGTTTACTGATCTATTACATGTATTTCGCCTCTTGAAGCAGACTGAATTGTTGTTTCGGAAGAATGATGGTTCAATTCGTCTACTGGGGACGCCAACTTGGTTGGTGAAACGCGCGTCGAGAAGGGTATCGCAGTTCTGGTGTTTAAATGAAGTGCTTGTTTTGGATTTAGTCTTTGCCAGATGTTCCAGTTGTACCTTCAGTGATGATTGTTCACATCAGTGTGGTGGTGAATGTGGTAATAATGTCACCAATATATTGACGTTTTGCAAACATTTTTGCATCTTCAGGATACACAATGGAGAAATTGTCACAATAAATGAAGTAATCAACACAATCACGAAACTCACCAATATAACTGTTAAAGTTGGAAAAAATGGATATGTACCACTTACATTGGAAAATTGATTTTTCTTCTGAACGCAACCCATGAGGAACTGAATTGAAACAATGCGATGTAAAAATATGTTTCCCAAAAATATTTACATGTTTTTTTATGATTTTTTGTTTTTCTGATAAAATAGATCCATAGTACAAGGCTTTAGTGAGAGAAATGAAAAAAATTTTTTGTCTCATTTTCGCTACCTACATTTATTTATTCTCACGACCAGTTTCGGGGTTTAGCCCACTATCAAGTAAAACTACCTAACTTTTTGGAGTTTGTACACGGATTACAGGTTACAGGTTGTCTGAGGGGCCAAGTAGTGGTTGAATAGGGGTACCGACTATGAAATTATAGAGATTACCGAGGTTGCCAAATTCATGAATTCAAAAGTAGAGACCTACATAAATCGAATTGCCCGTTTGGGGGTATATATTTTGTGTTTTTTATTGATTTATCAATTTCTAGGGCTTCCAAGAAATTCACTTTCTTCCTTTCATTGCATGTGTAGAAAATTTTGAGATTATCTTCACTTATCATGTGTTATATTCCTCGAATATATTCACATACTGTAGTTTTTTGTTTCAACAGACGTATTCACGAAGCTTTACGTCAAAATATCTACCGGTTTGGCCTACATAATAATAATACATAATAATAATACATAATACATAATAATATTAAGAATGCCTTCAGGGCATTCACCAAATTCTATTCTATATATACCTGAATATATTTCACTTATAAGTGTTTTATGAGTTTTATCTGTATCATTGTGACACAGAGCTTCTACAATTTCTTTATGTGAAAAGAATTTCCAAGATGAACTAAAAATAATCAAACAAATTGCGTTAAACAATCAAGTACCGGTTTATCTAATAGAAAAGATAATATCAGATAATATCATAGAATACTTATAAGTGAAATATACCCGAATACCGAAGAACACAATACATGTAAATATAGTAGCATCAATTACTCAGGTAAACTTTTAGAAAACATCCGAAACTACTTCTTCAAATACAAAATAACAACAGCTTTCATAAGTTATAATAATTTAGGCAAAATTCTGTTCAATGCAAAACCCAAACGAGATAGAATGAAAAACTCAGGTATATAAAGATCAGAATCTGGTGAATGCTCTACAGTTCATACAGGCCAAACCGCTAGAAATTTTGACGTAAGGCGTCGTGAACACGTCTGTTCGGACAAAAAATCTACAATGTATGAACATCTTCAGGAAGAAAAACACCAGATAAGTAAAAATAATCTCAAAATTCTACACACATGTAATGGAATGAAGGAAATGAATTTGTTAGAAGCCATGGAACTTAATAAATCAATGAAGAACTCGAAATATATATCCTCAAACGGGCAACTCAAGCACTCTTGAATTTCTGAATTTGGCAACCCTGGTAATCTCTTTAATTTCATAGCTGGTACCCCTATTCAATCACTACCTAGCCTCCCAGACTACCTTTTATTCTAATTCCATGTAATCCGTGTGCAAACTCAAAAAATTTAGTTAGTTAGTTTTACTTGATGATGGGCTAAACCCCGAAACCGGTCGTAAGAATGGATGAACGTGGTGGAAATTGGACGAAAAAGTGTTTTCATTCATCTTATTGAAGTGATCATGAATTTCTACAAAATAAACAAGTCATCAAAAACACTCCATAGTACAAGGGTTGTCAGCAGGTATTGAAAGTTGAATATTCAATATCAGGCCAGTAGAGCACTTCGTTCGTTATACCTATTTCTCCAACAATAGCTACCGCAGTCATAGATGAAAATCCAGATATGAACACGTAGAGACTACGGATAACAAACCCAAAAAGGAGCTTCGACAGTCCCTGAATTGTTTTGTTTTTTATTTATGTGAAACCGTTTTCATATTTCTGGTAGTTTGATTTTGATTTTTCAGGTTGTATATGTAAGATAATGAGAAAATTATAAAATTGAACAATTTCAATTTATAGTCGCTTTATGAATGAAATATCATTGTCGGGAAAATTTCCGATCTTTCAACTTGAAACCGTTTTCAAACATGAGTAGTAACCTGAAACCACTCCAAAACCCTTGTGTGACAAAAGTTAGTGAATAAACAGCTACTATACACACAAGCGACGAAAGGGTTTGCTGTCCTATTTGAAGTCCCTTAATTGTTATGTAACATTTCCTGAAAACATGATTTTAATATTCCGTGACTAGACGTTGTTCTGCTCTTGAATTATTTCATTATCTTTTGTTTCGAGACGTAGATACGTTAAATAGACCGTTGTTATAAACTTATGCTTTGTGTCTCTTGATTAAAATCGCAAACTTCTCTTGTAGAAGGTATCTGCGTCGGAACAAGTTGGATTTAGCAGCTCGTAGTTGGTCTTGAGTTACTCCATTTTACTTGTACGCGCTGTACACCATGACATGAGTTTTGGAGAATGAAAGTATGAGTTGAGTCAAAGTCTCAGAAAGTGCCATTAAGAATTATAATAATAATAATAATATTTATTTGAGTACGTTACAAAATACAATATGTTTGTAGCAAGTAATGTTTGGCTTTACATTCAAAATACAGTTACAGTATAGGTACAGTTCAAAATTTACAAGTAAATAATAACGATCACATATATAAAAATTTTGAAGATCAGAAAGAAGTAGTGACACGTGTGTTACGACAAAAATGTGTTCTGAAGTCATCGACAGAATAGAAGCAATGCTTCAACAAATGATTTTTCAATTTTCTCTTGTAATTATTTGAACTGAGTCCTTTGAAATCTTGGGGCAAGATATTGTACAGAGAGTAATCTATGGAAATTTTTGTGATAAGTGAAGACGAAATCGATTTGTTCACATGTGGTGAGCGTTTCGTGTGTTATGCTTGTGGATTTGACATTATTTTGCCAATAATAGTTTCTTATTATGAATTTCAATCAAAACATAATGGAGGTGTGAAGTTGGCGATGGCATAGTTATGAGTTTCTCGGAATTTTTTTGACAGTGATCCCTGTATCCAATATTAGCCAGCACTCTCGATGCTTTCTTTTGCTTCCCAAATATTTGAATGGAATGACATGGATTTTTCCAAAGTTGTACAGCAAAACTAATATGGGAGTGAAACAGTGAAAAATATGAGGTTTTCAATATACTCGCACTAGTGATGTTCTTCAATTGGCGAAGGACAAATAGAGAACCGGAGAGTTTTCTCTCCAGTTGAGAAATATGTGCAGACCACTCGAGTCTATCAAATGATGTGATACCCAGTTATTCAACTTCATTAGTTTCCCAATTAGAAATAATTTTATTATCAGCAGAAATCTGGATGTATTGTGTCTTCTGACAATTAGGTTTCATCTTATTACATAGAAACCACTGATTAGCACTATTAGATACCTCGTTGAGATGAGACTGTAACATATCATTATTTTTATCCGACAGAATGGAAGTGGTGTCGTCTATTAGAAAGTGTATTCTACTTTTGAATAAAATATATTTTTTGGTGAGAATAAAATTAGTACAATATCTCAAAAAACCTGAAAAAAGTTTTTGACTTTCTACGTCTCTATCTCCATTTCCATCTTCGTTCATATGAATGTTAACAATTTCATAACGATTGTTATGAATGGATAACGAATGTTATCCATCGGTTAAAGGTAGTAAGCAAATTAATTTCAAACATCATTTACAATTTACATACAGTTTGGCTACCCTCAGTGTGAGGATATATACACCTAGTAACTAAAGTACTTCCGTTGCGCTTTTGATCCACCACTCAGGGTATTCAATGATATTTTATTAACCACTCGTTATCGATACATAAACATTTCGATCCATTAAGTTACTGAATGAATCGAAAAGTTAGGTATTGAACACAATAAATGACTTGATGAATTCATTGAGGTTGGAAATATTCCTTATGCTAACTAGCAGAAGATTGAATATTTTCGGACCATGATAGAAAATACATCTCTCTGTGTGACTTTCATAAAATTTTGGTGGGTTGATGGATAAATTAATGACGAATCTTGTTTGTTTTTCTTTGTTTGTTGATTGAATTGTGAATTTGTTTGTATACACCCAAGTTACCGAAGTTGAACATTGGTAGATATAGAGTTTTCAGTAATTGCATTTCCTTATAGAGACATTTGATAGAGTACAGTTTAGATTTTTTGAATAATATTTCCAGGATTGTATTTTGAGATATTTGAAGCATATCGAAGAAATTGTTGGAAGCACCACCCCAGGTAGCAATACAATATCTCAATACAAATTCTGCTGTGGACTGGTATATAGTCATCCAAATTTTGTACTCCAGGACATTACTCATATCATGAAAATTTTTAGTAGAAGTTCTAAGCCATTCCACAACATAGTCTCATTCCATATGCCAATCCACAATAACTACCAGATACTCAATTATTTTTGTTCTTTCTATAACAGCACAATTGCAGTTTGTTGTATCAGTACAGTCGCTTCAAGATTGTGGATTAGGTTATTTTGCGGATGATCGTTCTGCAATAGGGTAAATATGATAAAATTATTTTTTTTTTACATCTAGACTCAGAAGGTTGTGACGAAACTATATCTTTATATCTCTCATTTCCTTTCCTGATTTTTAAAATACCTTTTTCCAAGTACTACCTGTGAAGATGAATGCTATATCATCCGCATATGATATGAGGTGGTTTCCAAAATTGCTGATATAACAGATATTATTGATGTGAACAAAAAATGATATGAGACCTGAAATTGGTCCCTGTAGTATTCATTTTGAAATTTCCATTGCCACATTCATGTAATTATCAACTTCGACCTATCATGTCATACGTGATGAAAAGTCTTTCAAAATAATATATTTTGGGTCACGTATACCATGCCCATATAATTATTTTATCAGCATGTCGTGATCAACGGTGTCGACTGCCTTAGCTAGGTCTAGAAATACAAACATTTTTCTGATCTATTCACGGCCCCAATTCTTTCTTTAACAAAATCTAGCACTGCTCTTTCGGTAAATTATTTTCTTGTTGTTTTTTTTATTGGATAGCATCGGCTTCTCAGCTAAAACATCAATTCTCAGTTATATTTTTTTTGATGGTGATTATTTTGTGTTTTAAAATTGAAAGTATTTTTGGTTCGGGTCACATCACTCAATGAACATTTTTGTAGGTATATTCAGTGTCTGTCTGAGTTGCTCGTGAGCTTGACATCCAAATAAGATGTGATGGACCGTTTCTATTCTATTGCAGATGTTGCATACGTCTGGTCTTACGCCTCCTTACAGATGTGATGAAGTGAGACGAGTGTGTCCTATTTTCGAACGGGTTACGTTCACTTGTTCACGTCATGTCCATTCACATGAAAAGTTCGTTTTGTCTACTTTCGGTTCGAGTTTCCCATTATTACTATCACATTCTGGTTGTCAGTTATGTTTCATTTCGATATACACTATTTTTATTTAATTTAAGCAAGAACCGCATCAACCACATAGAGCTATTAGCGGGGTACATTACAAATTATAATAGATATATACACACATATATACACATATATAGAGATATATACACATATACACGCACTTCATATTAGATTGTATACATAATTTTCTTCATAAATTATATGGTTTTCCCCACATTGTTATTCAAAGTAAGTTTTATGTTCTTACTGATGTTCAGTAGTTTTCGTTCTCCATTGTAGTGGGGACAGAGACATATGATGTGTTCCACTGTCAACGGTGTATTGCAAAAGTTACTTAATTTGGGAATTTGCTTCTTGAATAAATGTTCATGTGTTATTCTGGTGTGACAGATCCTCAAACGAGTTATTGTGATTTGATCTCTCCTGATTGAGTTTGAATAGTTCTGTTTAATCAATTCCGGATTTACTTTGAATAATTTATTTCTGGTTTGCTTTTGCCACCTTTCTGTCCAAACCTGCGATGTTTTCGTTCTACTAGAACTGTATAAATCTTTATGATAAACTTCATATATATTTATCGCTTCAGGGTTCTCAAAGTAGTTACGCGCCACGAAATCTGCCTTTTCCCAATGCCAATATGAGAAGGAACCCATACTATTTCCACCGACCGACCGCCATGATGTAGTTCTTGAAGATCAACTTCGATTTGTAGAAGAAGCGGATGCTTTGGATAAAGCTGACGTATCCCCTTGGCAGCGCTCAGTGAATCGGTGAAAATAACTGTGTTGCCCACCATATGCTTGGCTTGATCTTAAGCCTGTGCTATCGCAAATACTTCTTCAGAATAAACGCTACATGTGGAAGGTAGTTTGTAGCATTGACTAAGTTCTTTATTGACTGTGGCAGCTCCTACGCCGTCCATTGTTTTTGATACATCAGTGTATATGTGATTGAACTTAGCGTACTTGACGGTAATATTTCTAAATTTCGCTTGGATGACCTTACTTGCAGTTTCATTTTTTGGAAGACTCAATAATTCAGTGTTGCAGTCAGGAATTTTAATAGTCCATGGAGGTGGATAGATTGGTTGTATGGAATAAGTTGCGTCAAACATGAGGGAAATGGACATTCTGTGGATTCTTATTTGGAAAGGAGTAGGTGAATGTATCTTTTGCTCATATATGAGGTTAATATGATCAGGAAACATTCGCCTTCAAGTCGGGTTATTTGGGTTTGCTGATATTCTAGCAGCATATTTGAGACTTAGATAGTTTCGTCGTAGTACTAGGGGGAGTTCGTTGGCTTCTACATACAAGCTCCCCACTGGACTGGTACACAGTGCTCCTAAGGATATTCTGATGGCTGTATTGTGTATTGCATCCAATGGTTTCAGCACCGATTTCTCTGCATATGTGACGGCATCAAAGTCAATTTTGGATCTGACTACTGCCCGATATATCCGCATAAGCGATATGCAGTCTGCTCCCCAAGAATGACTTGCTATGGTTCTCATGAGATTTATTCCATTTTGGCATGACTGTTTCAGTTTATTCACATGTGTTGTCCACTGTAATTTTTCATCAGAGATAAGTCCCAGAAATTTGTAATCTTTGACAAATTCAAGCTGCTGGCTTTCGAGCATAATGGAGGGAAAGGTATCATTATTTTTTCTGGAGAAAATGATGCATTTAGTTTTTGTTGGTGAAAATTGCAAACCCGTTTTCTGCGACCATCTCTCAAGTCCTCGTATTGAATCCTGTAAGAGTCTAGCTGCGGAGCGGATATTTCTACTGCTTGTATATAGCACAAGATCGTCAGCATACAGATTAGCTTCAGTGGGTAACTGAACTTTCTCAATTATATCATTTATGGAAACGAGAAACACTGTTGTACTCAAAGATGAATTTTGTGGAATTCCATTATACTGTATTTTGGTATTCGATAGTACTCCATCAGTTCTCACTCTAACCAGTCCCTTCGAAATGGAATTATTTATGAATACTAGAAGGTTACCTTGAACGCCCCATGAGTGTAGTTGTTTTATAATTTGTTTTCTCCAGACTCTGTCAAAGGCTCGCTCGAAATCAAAAAAGACTGCCATCAATTTTTGCATTTTCGCAAAGGATTCATGTATGTCCGATTCTAAATTTACCAGGTTATCCAATGTAGAGCGGTTTTTTCGGAATCCGCTTTGCTCTGAGATGATTAGATCATTCTGTTCTAGAAAATAGACGAGTCTTGCATTGACGATTTTTTCCAAAATTTTGCACATTGTGCATGTTAAAAATATGGGTCTGTATGACTGTGGATCTGATTTGCTTTTGTTTGGTTTAGATATCGGGATGATTACTGCTTCAGACCATTTGCTTGGAAACTGTTGCGATAAAAAATTTCATTTAGAATACTGAGATGATCGATTCCTTTTTCATTTAATTTTTGTAAAAAGACGTATGGAATGTTATCAGGACCCGGACTAGACTCAGTAGCAGTTCATCAATGCATCCTGCAATTCTATAAGTGTGATAGGAAGATTCAAAGGGGAATGGTTGTCTTTGTATATATCAATATCTATATCTTCTTCTTCTGTTTTCTTCCTAAAGAATTCAGGTGTGTAGTTTTCATCACTCGATTGCCCTTGAAAAATGTTGGAGAGAGTTTCTGCTATTTCCTCGTTTCCAGAAATTATATTACCATCTTCGTTTAGGCATGTTATTCCAGTATAAGAATTCAAACCTTTGATTCTCTTAATGCTTTTCCAGATTTCAGTTAATGGAGTTGAAGAGTTCATTTCATCAAGATACGCTTTCCAAGATATTCTTTTACTGCGTTTGATGATGTATCTCATATGTGCTCTGGTTTGTTTGAAATGTATAAGGTTTGCTTCAGAATGGTTTCTCTTCAATTTGTTGAGGGCGGCTTTGTTGAACTTTATGGCTGTTTCACATTCCTTATTCCACCAGGGGACGGGATTGTATTTTTTTATTTTAGAAGTTTTTCCAATAGCTGTTTCTGCTGCTTCGACAACAATGTTAGAAAATTGTTCCACGATATTATTAACTGATACCTCAGAAGGCGTTGATGAAGTTAGATTCATATCAACCATATCAGAAAAAAGATTCCATTGTTCAATAGTGGCTTCCTTGATTTTCCATTTTTCGTGAACATTATTGGGGGTTTGGGAGTCGGGATATAAATATCGCATACATTAATCTTTTGGGTTGTTGTAAGTTATACAGCTACTGCTTCGAAATTAGTTGTTAAAGGAATCTCCTCCGCTTCGATAGAGTTTTTTACATAGATAGATACGCCACCACTAGCTCTTTGTGAATCTCTGTTTTTATGGAAAGCTCTGAAGTTTTTCATGGTATAAGTAAGGTTGTTTTGGAAATGAGTTTCTTGCAGGCAGATAACAAGAGGGTTTCTTTCTCTCATTAATACTTTAAGCATCTCTAGGTGGGTAAATAACCCATTAATATTCCACTGCAGTATGAATTTAATGTATTGTTAGTTTTTATGAATCGGTTGTCCTAGTACGTTTCTTGGAAACATTCGCTGTCCTGATCTGATAATGACATGATTGAATCATTCTCTAGTTCTTGGTTCAATTGTTTGAGAATTTTTTTCTTGATTCTTGTTAGTCTAGCTTTACGACCTCTTTCTGTTATTGTTGGATAGATTTTAGTAAGCATATCAAGGAGTCCGTGAACATTGTCAGTGTAGTTTGGAGCTATATTTAAGGGATCTGAAGTTCCAAATGAATTCTTCGAAAAAACAGTTAGTTGATTGAAATTTAAAGGAAAAGGAGGGTTTTCTTGTTCAATCATCAGTATTGCGGGTTGAATCAGAGACTGCATATCGGGTAAACTTTCTACATTAGCTTCCTCGGTTTTTTTTGGATTTGGCACGATCGGTTTAGTAAAATTGTTTACTATAGGCTCTTCTGTCGTATTATTTCCTGTATCAGGACTGGATATTGCAGATATACTTCGTTTTTGGGAAGACGTAGGTATGTTCAAATCCGTATGTTTTACTTCACCAGGCAGTACCTCAATGGAAGGTACTTGTTCAGAGTGTTTCACATTCGGGCTATTAGAGTCTGAGGCTTCGGATGATTGTGTTTGCGGATGATTTTCCGGCGGATTCAATTCATCTACAATTTCTGGGCAGACGGAAGCGATATGATCGTGTTTTTTACACCTGAAGCAATTGAGGTTGTCATCGGAAAGAAATATTCGGTATGAGGTGTTGTCAAAATTAACAATGAGGGAGTCAGGAATAGTAACATCATCATTAGGAGAGATATAGGTCTGTCTGCGGAAACTAAGTATGTGACTGAATTCGGGATTATTGATCCCTATTCTCAGGAATGTAATAGGACAAAGCATATTTAGTCCAATTTCTTTAAGTTTCCGTTCAATGACAGAGTGGGGTATAATTGGAGATACATTTGACATCACTAGGCGAACAGATGGCGTTATCAATCTTCTGGCTGTAATAAGTTCTCCGTTGATAGAAATGGAACCGGCATTTTTCACGAAATTTTCAACAATTTTTTTACTGGAGAGGTAAATGCATATTCGGTTATTGGAAATTCTCGAAGAGAAAATTATATCCTTAGGTTGTACTTTTGTGCCTAGTGCCAGAATATATTCCTGAAGTTAAATTCCTTCTATGGCTGGAAAAAGTATAGCTTGCTCTTTCGAAGGGAATTTGAAGTTATTCACTACGTTAGAGTATGTGGTATGTGGTTGGTTGGTTCCTAGTGGTGAGTTTTGAGGATTCCTATAGTTAGAAACCACTCTGGTATTGGTTTCGGATGTATCAGTCATTTTGTTTCACGGCGGTTGATCTGCTAATAATTCCATATCCGAAATACTGAGTGCGCTCCTGCTGTCTTTTTATCACCGGCGATGACAGAGATACTTTCAGGTTAGCCGACTCCAAATGATAAGTCGACTCAAATTAATAAATTAATAGCAGTAGGATTTAGACTCACCAATCACTATATGACTACCGTTATTAACTAACAAATTTGAGTTTTGATGATACTGATTCGAATTGTATCCGAAGTAAAATCACAAGTTTGTCACTACGCTCAGATAACTGTATCAGCCCTAAGAAGATCAGGGAGGAACTCCAAGTTCACTAATTGATTCACTATCAGATGCAACTTTATCTTGAAAGTATAGAGAGGCTGGAAAAGACTTTGTATTTTTTTTTGTTGCTGAGAAAGGACGAGAAGTATTTAGGGTTGGTCTTAATGTTATTTTCGGTCTGCCTTATGTAAGCTGTATACATTTAATGGACTTGCGTAGTGAAGAGAACATTTCATAATTACTAGGGTTGCTAAATTTCTTCCATTTGACACGATGTTTTTCTTTGTGTTTTATCAAATTTTTAGTACGAGCCGAGAACCATATTAATAAGTCCAGAGTATCGTAGAGAACGTTAACACTTATATTGACATCATGGCTCGAAAGAGCTTCTTTCCAATTGATTTTTTAAAGATAATTATTGATTATTCTATAGTTAGCATAGGCGAATCTGAGTTTTGTATAAGAGTTAGGGGGCAACGATCTGGAAATGGGGGTGTTTATAATAATATCCAACAAGGCAGGATGGTGTTCATCCTCTTTGAGGAAGGGAGTACTACTACTTTTGACATCCACTATATTGAAATTAGACATGATCAGATCTAAGATTTTCTGGTTGACATTCTTAATGTTGCAGTATTGTTTCGAATTGAGGAGACACATATCAATGAAATATTGACTAAGGGTGTCAGTGACATATTGGGGTTAATAAGAAGCCTATTTGTGGTCGAACTGCCACATGATATTTGATAGGTTATAATCACCCACAATGCTAAAATTACTAGTATCGTGGTAACTCAATATATCTTCAAACTTTTGGAAAAGAATTATAAAGTTGCTCAGGATTGTATGAAGAATGTATACACAATAAATATAGAGCTTCTTTCCATCTGGTAGTGTCACTGACACCCATAAAACTTCAATGATACCAGCCGTAGACCAGTCAGGTATTGGAGATGATACAAGATGTACCTGTACACTTAACATTACAGCACCACCATCACTTCTTCCACTCAAAACACGGTTACGATCTCTTCTATATACATTGTATCATTAGGGAAACAGCTCAGGGTTGCTGATTCCATCGTTGAGCCATGTTTCAGTAATGCAAATCACATCATACTCGAGGAAACAGGAAGACTTGAAAAAGACGTGTGTTCCCCGAAAGGGACTAAGTATCCAGTTTATGAAGAATATGTTCATTTTTGACGTGAATTGCCCTACCATCTTCAGTTTTTTAATAAAGATTTAAACATCAAAAACCCAACAATATTTGTAGTTGTGGGACTTGCAGAAATCACGGGCTTTATTATAAATGATTTTGAAAAATGGTGAAAGGTGCTCGTTTACGTAGATGGTCAGTTCTGCATTTATACTGGAAATTCTGAGTGATTTCTTTTGGTTTCTCCAAGCCCTGGCAGCCTTAATGAAGTGATTTTTCATCGAGTTATTAGTGAACTTGACCACAATATTTTTGAGAGGGTTCGCATTACCAGTGGAAAAATGTTTCACTCTGTGAGTTGATTCAATGTCGCGTTCATCTAAATTCACATTGAACGCGGTACCGACCTCTTTCACGACGTTAGGTACGTTTTCTCCTTGTTTTTCGACAACTCCACATATTTCAATATTGTTTCTTAGGCCTATTTGCTGCATGTTTTCGATTTCTTCTTTCAGACGACGGCATTCATCCTTCACTGATATAAGCTCTAGCTTTATTTTCTCGACTTACTTAAAAGATTTCTTGACATCGATCATTTACTTGTTGAATTCGTCGATTTTTCCCCATAGAAGCTGAGAGACTTGAATACCTCTTAATGTTGCTCACCGTCAAACGGGGTAAAGTCGATCAAAAATAAAGGTTTTTTCATCCTAGCGCCTAAACGATTGAATTTTTTTAAATGAGATCGAAAATAAAGATAC
>WOGR01005373.1:0-13868 GCA_015342045.1 Leptinotarsa lineolata | reverse complement strand
AGTTCTGTAGTTACAGCCGAAGTTTGGGGCAGTTTAAAAGTTGTAATAGAAGAAAGTAAACGGATATTTTTAAATAAAAAACAAGATCATTGATGAAAGTGAAACTGGACGTTTTGACGTAGAATGAATTTAAAAACGAGCAGCTTTTTCAACCTGGTTTTTCAATTTCAATAGGAACCTCAACTCATACTTATATGGTGCCTGTGCATCTTTATCTGAATAAGTGTGTTGTTGAAACATATACCGACACCAAGTCAAGTAGTTTTCATTACATTTTTACTTCATTCATCAGAAATTTCTCAAAAGAAGGCGGTGTTTATTCTCAATTCCAAAAATGTTGAAGATGACATGCGATTCATTTTCCTGTGTCAGAAAAAAAGTACATTTTTATATTTGACAGTAACCTAGTTATTCAACAATTCCTGAGCGATGATCGTGCGACGGTTTTTTGCTCAAAATTGAACAATTCTGGAACAAACTCCGCTGCCATACGCTTCTTGTCCCAAATTTCCGAAAATATTGCATGGCATGAGCCAACTTATATGCCGACATTCAAATTTTTTTGAGTACTCTACCTTCCTGAATACGCGTGACAATTTTCAACAAGAGTAGTTTCTCAACCAATGAAACCTTGTATGTGGATGAACAAGAGCAAACAAGTATTACTGAACATATAAAAGTATAATATTCCAGACACATATATTTTTCACACCTTATGCAAGAGTATTTGGTCGGTAGGCTTTTTTCTGTCGCAAAAACCACAACGACCTCGTCTAGGAACATTGTTTTCATTTACTGCTGCTGGACGTTGTTTTGGTTCCTCGTATTCAATTAGTTTTCTGATCCTTGATTATATCTGTCTTGGCAAGCAAGTCAGTTGAGCCCGTTGGCGTAAATTATTGTCTATTAATTGAAAAGGCAAATTTCCCAAAAACTCTCTTCTTCTGGTATTATTGGGACTGTTAAACGACCATTGTCCATTTTCGGGTAATTCTTGCACAATCATATGAAGCGCAAAGTAAGTCAACTGTATCGATGCCATCCTCAGTATTAATATATTCCATAATCATTTCTGGTTTTCCTGTAATCAAGTCAATGTTGTCATCATGATGTAGGCCAGATACTAATAATACTTTTTTATCGGGTATGGGTTTCTAGTGAACCCCATGTTTACGAAAAGCAAAGTTACTAGATTGAACAGGTATGACTGGAAAATTCTTCTGGTAACTCTCTTTCATTCTTACGGATTGCATGCAGCTATTTGTGAGTTTTTCAAAGTGGAGCGACTCTCATTGCAGTATACTGGTAAATCACTTGTCAGTCGTAATATTTCGTCCAGAGCCATTTATAAATTCACAGTCTCTCAATCACAGCACTTGGAGCAATGTTGACAGCATAGGACCATCTGGCTATTTTTCGACATGAAATTCCAGATTACACACAAGTCCACTGATGCAAAAAGCTTCATATCATAGTGTTAGACTTGTTGAGAACATATTATTGCCTGAAGTCACAGCGCCCTCAGAAGGCCGCCAACATTTCATCAATGATAACCTAATGGAAAGGTGTGTATGCCTCTGTGCATTTTTTTACACTAGAATTAAACACTTCTCTAATAGAAGTTAATTCATCTAATATTTTCCGCTCATCCCGTGTTCGAATATAATCAAAACTAAGATGTTTCAGCAGGAATTGAAACCTGTTTACTGACGTCACCAGAGGAAATATCTCCACCCCAGTGCCATTATTACAAAACAACTCTCTCACATGCAACCGACTAGATTTGAAAACTCCAGACATGTAGAGTAACCCAAATAATGCTTGAATCTCAGATACATTCCTGAGAAGAGCGTCTTTTTCTTGAGTATAATTCGCTGCAGTTGCACTAATGCCTTTTCTTGTATGCTCTACAACGGTATTCAAAATTCTATCAGTTAAAAAAAAATTTTCAGATCTCAACTGGATCTGTCAAATTCTCAGTAAATGCCTCTGGCCCTGGTAGCTGTTTTATTACATTTTCAACCATTGTCCCAACATTTTTTGGCGGTTGGTGTTTTCTCCACTTAGTGGTTTTATCTTTTCCTATAAAAAATCGACCGTCTAATGATTCTGATATTTCTTGTTCAGTATCAGAAATTTCCTGTTCTGAATCTGAATTCTTCAATTGTTCTTCCAAATTATCTTTCTCTAAATCATCTTCTCCATCATCGTACTCAATATCTACATCATCATTCTCTAACATTGCATCGTCCAATGATTTTTGTAGATATTTCTGCTCTTCTTCTCCAGACATCCTGAAATAAAAATGTTTAATCCAAAACGCAAAATTCTATCTAACGTTTTCTACTGACCTGAATATATTCAGATCGTGTACCTATGTAGAAAATACTGAAAATCTTATCTTCCGCTGCTTTTAACGAGCTAAAATATTTAAAATTTTTGTAACGTATCTACACGCGCCAGAGTCCGCTATTACTGATAACTCTGTAATGTCTTCAAGTTCCAAAGGCACACAGGAAACTAAATTATGACAGCTCATGTTCGAAAGTTACTGAGAACGATGGCTTGCGAAATCGGTGCATTTCGAAATGGCGGCAATATTCAAATTTAGGCGGACTGAGAGTCCGCGCGCATGTAACGGAAGGTTAATTTCATTTTATACTCAAAATTTGCTGCACATTATTCTATCCATTTTTTCGAGAACTAAAAATCGCAAAACACTTCCAATATTCATGCCTTCCACCAACAAACTGAATATGCTGAATAGCTGAAATCGTAACAACATGTTCGAGACGAGTTTACCAACTTTAAAAAACGTATGCGTCTCGGGACGTTCAGCAGAAGTGATAACTTGAACTAATCTGAAAA
Organism: Leptinotarsa lineolata; assembly: GCA_015342045.1. Classification (NCBI taxonomy): domain Eukaryota; kingdom Metazoa; phylum Arthropoda; class Insecta; order Coleoptera; family Chrysomelidae; genus Leptinotarsa; species Leptinotarsa lineolata. The sequence continues at coordinate 11,000 of WOGR01005373.1, read as the reverse complement.
ATCAACAATTGGCTTATGATAGCTATGATAAGCAACGAAATTTAAACATTGTATGTCATCTCAAAATCTTGCAAATACTGCATCAAGTACAGTTCCATGACTTGTAGCTTATTCTGAGTTATTGATTATTCATAATTGTGATTTTGAAGGAACATCTCATACATCTCAGATGTTTCAATGGAGAAAAAAAAAACTACTAGTGCCAAACCTCACAACAAAAAGAAAAAGAATGTTTTACCAGTTTAAAGAAAATACTAATGTTTTCGAAAAGTAATTTTTCCTGTCTTAAACTATTTCGAAACATCATTTTCGTTTTTTGCAGAGATAAAGATCTCATTTCATTTTATTATAGTTTTGTTTCTGATGTTAATGTTTTCAAAAAATAAATACTCTCAAGTAAACCTACCTAAAAGTAGGATGAGTTGTATCACATCATGAAAAATTTCTAAAGACTGCTTTTGAAATGCAGTTCAATCTCATCACACAGCAATCATTATTATTTTAGCTCGATAATAAAATTAAGATAGCCATACTTTCCATTCTATTGTTTGTTGATTATTTATCAACTGTATACTCTTGAATAAAACTACCTAAAAGTGAAATAATATTGTAACCAATATCAATACTCTGATTTTGTAGAAATATATTTCGAAACCTAGAGTAAACAAAATATCCATAAAAGTAACCCAACTTCTGCATACTCACTAATATAAAACGATATTCAAATCCAAAATATAGACGTTGCAGCAGTAGGCTCATTGAATGCTTGTTATTGATAAATCGCATTATATCATATCATTAAACTAACCTTTCTCGTGGAGATTCTGTGATGTTATGAGGATCATTTTCTGCTTGTTTCATCAAATTTCTCATAATTACTTTCCAAAACAGTAATAGTTTAAGGTTTTATATGCTCACTGTCAACAGTATATGTCTATCGCACACTAAACACTGAGTCATGCGAGAAGAGAGGAGAAGAGGGGGGCAGCCTGCCTGCCGCTGCCGTATGCATGAGAGAATGGGACTAGCGCCGTAACGCGTTACATAACGAAGCGGTTTACCCTCCCATAGAAAATTATCGCTTCAATAAAAAAATTGCTAATCGAATCTACGTAGTACGGGAAATTTGAAAATTTACCATATCAAAACATAATATATGAGGAAAATACCAAATCCCAACACAGTGTAGACGGTTTATAGCTGCAGTCAAATTTGAAATTTGGAAAGATAGTAAAAATCTATTTATTCATTCCATCCATCTGGCCTGAACATAAAATTTCAACACGAGCGGCATCGAAACTTTACTTCATTAGCACACAAGAAAGTTAATTCAAGTTGATAATTAATGCGAAACATTTTCTCTTCAAGGAAATTTATCATACCCATGAAAATTTTGCTTATTTAATCAGGATCTGATTAATGTTTCACGGACAGAAAGGGAGGAAGAGATTTCAATCGTGTTCTTCGGCAGATTCAAAGGCATCAACTAAATCGTTCACATCGAAAACCTTGATTGATTGCCCACGGAAGTGAATTCACTCAAAGCTCAAACATCATTTGAGCAAAATATTCCAGGTTTGAAAATATTCAGTTGTAACACTTCATCTTTTCAATATTTGTTTTAAACTGTTCGCGAGGCAATTTCAGATTATAACTTACCAAATATTTAAATTTCTATTTCCACAGATCTGGAGTTCTCCTAAGCTGGCTACAGTAGTACTTCAAATAAATCATAATCGGAATGCTGACACCTATTCAAAGTCCATATTGTTTCTCTCTCTCTTTCTCTCTCTTATTATTGGACGTTGCTCCCTACTCGGGTTCAGATGTCCAGGCTCCTTCTATGAAAGTTGATAGGATCTTCGCCAGAGGGCGCAGCGGTCTTGCTCGAAGCAAGGCTGCTACCCCTTTTTTGTCGCACTTTTTTTTTATGGAAACGATTTAACTTTTTTATCAAGTCGCATCCTACTCGGGAAACCTTTTAATTTTTTTCACATATCTTCCATATAGTTGGTGCAATCCTATTCCCACGTGGACTTCCGGTTTACTCCGGCCTCTAACCGGTGTGAATGAGAGTAGGTATTATATAAACCCACTCTAGCACTCACATGTGAACATCCTGTTCACATCTGCCTCCAACCGGCGTGAATGAGAATGCTATTTCTCTTCAAACATTTAGAAGACGTTTCACAAAATATTTATTTTGAAGCTGGCATTTTCTATAACGGCAGAGTGTGACACAAAAATCTTCAGTGGCTTCAGAAAATAGGATTTCGATCAGAAGTTGTGAGGTTTAATGCATCTCTAAGGAAATAAAAGAGTGACAATTTATATGCAATAGTGATAATTCAGAACTTTCATTCATTTATTTGAAGGGTAGGTAAGCAAAATCCTATCAGAACTCTGAAGTGAACTGTATTCCTTATTTTATTGGTATTCTTGTAGTGTCTCCTATCACGGTGAAATTAAGTTGATCTACAGTAACGAGTGTATTGAAAAGGGCTACAGTATTTCTAGAAACTTCTGTAGATGACATCAAAATAAGAGCTTTCAATTTGGTGATTTTTTTCAGTACTTATAATTGAATTCATTGAAAAAATCAAGGATTGACCTGCGCCCTCGCCTCCGTAAGTGGTAGTCATTCCCGTTGGGCACAGGTACCACTTTCTTGCTCTAGATCAAGAAACGAGTATGAAAACGGCACACAATGTCGAATGAAAAAATTCCTCAAGATGATACAATAACTTACAGCAGTTGTTGATAGAAACAGCAACAGAAATATTGTTTCATTGCGAGGATTGGAATAGAACTGACTATTTTCCAACTTATAGGGTCCGTTTTTCACTTGATCATTTGGAAAACACATATGATCCTACAACTTGGCCGAAAGAAGCTGCTATTTGTAGATTCAACTTCAAGGAGAATTTTCGAAAAACAATCAACTACGAGCAGGTTCCTTAGATACGAGTTGTACCACGGATTTAAACTTCAAAGACGTGGCGAATATGTTCCGTATCAATATTCAATGTTTATCTAACAAACTCCATCAGTTGGAAATGTTCTCATTGGAGAACAAATTTCAGTTACTTTGTTTATCAAAGCACTGGCAAACAAAATCTAATTTGAAATCTCTCAACCCACCTGGGTTTCCCCTCGCTTCTTGTTTCTGCAGGAGGATTGAACTTTGAAGTACTCAATATGGACAATTATAACAATTGAACCAACACTTAAAAAGAACCTCACATTACACTGGCAACAAAAATGGGTTATATCCAATTTCAAACATTCCAGAATCAAACCATTCGTCTTATGGAAAATATCACCTAAGAAACGGCAAACACAAACTATCTTATCTTGCCTACGTATTGGACGAACATTTCTCAGGCATAGGTATCTACTCTCAGGAGAAAAAGTACCAATATGTAATATATAGTGTGTGAAAGCCAAATGAAATTAATTCATTATTTTGGTTACTGTACATATTCAAAAAAAATCCTGATAAATATATTTTTGAATGAGAAGTATAAGTTTGTGATATATTGTTTGAAAGGTCTCGTCATTCTCTATTCTGAAATGTTATCGCTTCCAAGTTTATCGCAACAATCAAGATGAAATAAATTAAAATCATGTGGTTACCGAAATTCGATAAAATCAACACAAAGTCAACAACTAAAATGTAGTGCATAACGTAATGAAATGTTGAATACGGAAAAAACTATGGATGTTAATGAAGTAGATGTTCAAAATGTTCACCGCGAACGTCTTGACAACATCCTAATTTCGAATAAAACTGTCTTTAAACATTATTTAACATATCAGGCGTGACCGACCTAATCTCAAGCGTTATTCGCCCTTTTGAGGTATTCAAAACTGAAGGTTTAGTTTTGTATACATTGCTCTTTATATATTCGCATCAAAAGATATCTAATGATGGAAGATCAGGTGATCGCGCTGACCATTCAGTCGTTCCTCGCCTCCTTATCCACCGATTGGAAAATTTTGTATCGAGGTATTGACGGACATTAACTTGGTAATGTGGTGGTGCTCCATCCTGCTGAAATCATATCGTATTTACTGGAACTTAAGGATTTCCTGGAACAAGATATGAACTTGGAATGATATCATTTTGAAGTAGTGCCAAATAATTATCGCCATTCAAGTTGCCCTCAATGACAAAGGTACCAATGATATGGTAACCTACAATCCCTGCGCAAACATCAATCTTTTGAGGTTATTGCTTGCATTCTTCTCTCATCCAGTGAGGATTTTCCGTTGACCAGTAGCGGCAATTTTGCCGGTTAGCATCATCTTCCGTGAGCTTCTGAGTAGGTATCATTTTATAGCAATATATTTTATTTTTTTTTTGTTATGTTTAATATCGATGTGTAGCTGATAATAAATGTAGTTTTCCTCGAACTCAAGCATCACATCTAATATGGATTCATCACTCATTGCATTGGCAGCTGCTTTCTTTATCTGCCTCACATGACCAAACTCGCAAAATTGCTTCTCTATTTTGCTTATTGTTCCTTGAGATATGGGCGGTAAATTATGAAGTTTCTCATGGAATAGGCGAGCTACTTCCTGTTGTGTTCGGGTTTTATCTCCGTAACCAATCATTTGTAGAGCTGTTAGTTTATGCATTTCCGTTGATTTAATCATTCGGCATTTCAAACTAAAGTTGCCACAAAAATTATCAACAGTTTTTTGAAGATGGGATCTGAAACGAAGATTGCTATAGATTTTGCTTACTCTCCCATTATCATTACCCCAACATGAAATGACTTTGGAGTATATTGCAATGAGTTTTGTGTGTATTTTATCGAATTTTGGTAACCACATGATTTATTTTATCCTAATTGTTGCAATAGACTTGAAAGCGATGACATTCTTGAATAGAGAATGAAGAGACATTTCAAACGATATATCAGAAGCCTATACTTCTTATTTTGAAAAATGGAGGGTTGTACCTGTCATTCGACGGGGGTAGAAGTAGCATTTTTCCGTTGAAGTATGTAAATCAACAATTAGAATTTGACGTGTTTCGAGATTCTTTAAAAATATATACAGTGAATAATGAATTTACTTCATTTGGCTTTTACACACTGCATATGATACCGAATTTACCATCACACAGTGACATAAATGTAGTGAACAGAATTTGAATAACATTATAACATTGTGATACATATTCGTTAACTAATATTTCTCTGTGGTTGAAGGTTAATAAATAGAAAAGAAAACTATAGGACAAAGTACAAGGTTAGCTTAAGATCCCACAAAACCTTCAGGAATACCCTGTGTAAATCGGATTCTTTGTTTCTGCAGATGAGTGGACATTCGAAGATACAGTAATACTTGATGAAATTCAAAATTACTATCCACGAGTGTATAGAGAGACAATAGAAATTCAGAAACACAGGGATAATTTTGATAGAAAAAAGATGCAATGAACATCAATATACAGTTCCATTTGATTCCATAATTTCGATAACACCAAATATTTTATTGATTACAGTTTTCTGAAGATAGGATCTTCTTTGTTATGGTTATATATATATATTAGCAAAAATCAATAAGATTTCATTTTGACGAGAAAAACAAAATCAAAGTAGTTGCAATATGTTGAATATTGAAATATTTCCCACTCATTCTGAGGAAATTATCAACGACAGTTTGGAGGTGAAACTGTCACACACTTCATCGAACAGTTTTTACGAGTAATCCTGTCATTACTCTGAACCCTACTTCAGAAATCACTTTTTCTGAGTTCACTATTCATATTGGTCACATTGAGTGCGCATTACTATCAACAAACCAAATCTGCAATTCATATCAAGTTTGCTATGCGAAAGCTACCAATGAAAGCACACTGTTTCTACTCACGGTATTCGTCCATTCCTATAATGAATCGAATATAATTAAGGCACACATAATGATGAAAGAACCTGTCAGCAGACTGTATCGCCACACTATAGAACAGATACACGCACACACAAATAAATTACCATGTGTCCAAATTAGAAGATTTATTCGCTGAACAGAATTTGGATTCCATTATCGAAACAATAATGACTAACTACATGTTGGAGTTGGGTGCTCAAACAAAGGGGCTATGAACATTCATCTGATGTATGAACAGTGCAGAAAAATCACTCAACAAATCATGATGAGAAATTAATTGATTTTCATCAATGTTACGACTGCATCAATGAAAATTATCATTCACTGTAATGTTATATTGATGATAGGTTGTACCTATGAGATGTATTATCCATATATTTCTGTTACGTAGTATGATCTCAATGTATTCCAAGTCTTCGGAAAATATTGAAATCTCAAAAACTCATTCACTGAATTAGTGAATTTTCAAAAATATTACTTCATTAAAACGAAAATATTGTTGTCAGGTTGTGTTTCTATATATTTTATCATTCCTGTCCCCTTCCTTCTTTCCCTTTCACTATCTACTGGTGATCACTCTATGAAATCAAACACTCTCACTTATTTCCCACATTCACTCTCGCTTGCTAATCTATAACGAATGAATACCTTGAATCATCCCCAACAAAGGGAACTGAGTCAGCGTTATACAATCTCATAACGTTCATAGACGTGCATTTATTTCTTACTTTCGTGATTGTTGTTCTCACAATATTTCATTACACTACATCTCTCCATTTTTCAGTAATTTATGATAACGGTGATGATAATGATTACGATAATACTTATAGTGATAATACCTACTAGAATATTCGAATATAAAAAAGTAATAACTACTGTGCTCCATAAACCAGCGGCAGATATTATCTGAAAAATTCATTCGAGCAATAGTGCAATCATCAATGAAAACCTGAAACTAATGAATACCTACTATTATAAATATGTTAGTACATTACATCCAGTAGTCTGAAACAACAAATAAATAATGACAGTTATCAGATAATATAGAATTATAATAAACATAAGAGAAATTATTATTGTAGAAGGTTCCCATTCACTATGAACTAACTAAAAGTATTTATTCAATTCTCATTATCGTTTTCTTCACAAACCTTCCATTGTTCCTTGATTATCTCCAAATGAACAATGTTTCTTCGCAATACATGGCCTGTTTCACTGTTCCGTACCTGTATATCACTCCCTTGTTTATTGATAACTGTATGTGGGAGAGAATTGAAATTAGGTGTCAATCCATTTTCTTCAATACTATTTTTCAAGAAAACTTTATCTTTCTCTTCCAAGCGACAGTCTTCTGCTTTTATTTTTCTGTGTGAAATATTCTTTGCCAACCTCATAACGTTCATAGACGTGCATTTATTTCTTACTTCCGTGATTGGCATTCCCACAATATTTCAGTACACTATAATTCCATTTATTTTATCAAATGAAAAAATATATAGAATCACAACCTGACAAAAATAGTTTTGTTTTAATGCAATAATGTTTCTGAGATTTCAGTGTCTACTATTATGGGAATTCAGTATAGTAAATGAATATTATCATTAGAATTTTCCCAGCAGAATATAGCCGATGCCTACCAAAAAACAACCACTTCACTGGTTGATACTACTTGGGATTATATCCGACAAAATAGCATTTGCTGAAATAGGGAACTTGCATACAAATTCAATCACGAAAAGTACATTGAGAATCAAAAGATATCATTGTACCGAAGAAACCTATTTCTCAAATGCTGTTCGTTCTATAGAAAGAATTAAAAATTACTTAAAATTCTAATTTCATCACGTGAACAGAAATGCCCAGCCATTGGATGTGACGTCATAGTGTATTCGCCAGTCGCCATTCCATTTATGTTGAACTGTTTGCGTTTGTTGGTTCAAAGTTTTTGTTTTTCATTGTGATACTTTTGTCCAAATCTGTGGTTTTTACTTCATTCACACAGTATTATTTACTATTAAGTGTGTGAATTCGATAAAACATGACCGATAACGGATTAAAAAAGGTCAATGCCAGTTGATGATATGTGGTAGCGAAATTCATTAAAGAAGCTAAATATTTTTCACTTGCTGAAATACGCAGTGTTAAAATAGACGAGTATGTACAATTATTATTTGTTGTACGTTTAATCATTATGTATAAATTCTAAATAAATTCTTGATATTATCATAAAAGATAATCATTTGAAGATAGAACCTGACTCAATGAAATTTGTATGAATAATTTGGGTTGAATTGTGTCAATGTGGTTAGTTTTGATTAGTTTCACAATAGAAATTAATTATGATATTTCATTAAGTTTCTAATTTTCCAATATCCCTAGCCTGGACGCAATTAACTCGTGAATCAGATAAATAATATGTGAATACTTACATTAAAATGATCTTCACATACATGAAGAGCTTTGCTGTCATGTGAAATATAATTTTTATTCCTTCTGCATGCATTTAACCATTCTGTTTGACGATCACGATCATCTTCAGATACTCTTATAAATATTTTGTTGGGTGATTCAATGGAAGTATTTGTGCAAAAAGGCACAACGCAATGTTTGTAATATTTTTTGTGCTCCATTGCTTTTGAAATTGAAAGTCCTTGGTAGATTTATAAATTCAACAACACACAGACAAAGTTGAATCAAGGTTAAACACAAATCACGAAACTATACAATTAAATAATACCAATCTTATGAAAAAAAAAAAACAGGACCTCATCACATTTTACACAAAACCGTTTTGCTGCAGCTGCCTAAATAAGTAGATTTGAATAGCAGCCACAGCCTGCGCCATATACGTGCACCCAGATTGATACAGTATGACGTCATGACAGTTTGTGCTTTAGAACGCTTGTTTGAATTGGTTTCTAAACGCATGAAAATTTTTGTATTTTTTATAAACTGACTATTTTGCAGTAGTTAATAGTTATCATAACAGAACACATTTACGATGCAAAAAAAATCTGCAAGGAGAGGCAAATTTTTCCTATTCCTCTTTGTAATATTCAATGTCCTAGTGTAGTTGATATAAAACTGATAAATCGGGTAGTAACTGAGGTCTACTGGTTGCATTGGTCTTCACGATGAACAATTTCTTCTGAATTACTTAATAAATGAAGAATGAACCAAAAGACTTATACTAAATTCTCTTGAAATGTTTTGTCTTTGAATCATTCAAAATGATAGTCGAAACCATATTTCACAATATTACACGATTTGTAAAATATCTTGCGAACTCAATATTTATGGGAAACAGCAAGAAATCTTTATGCTTTTATTATGAAGATCTGCGGGATGATGTGGAATGGTAAACGCGAACAACAAATAATTCACTAGAATCTTATCCCTCTCAAACCTCTGTCATACTGGAAATAATCCAAATGAAATTCATTTCGTCAGTTGTTACTCGACAATCTCACCCCACTCAGCGCGATAATTTTTTCTCCAAAATATATAGTGTTATACCAGAAATCCGGGAGAGAAAAGAATCCCGGTACGAAACTCCTTTTAAAAATTCAAATGAATAAAATGCAGAACTGACAAATCCATTTCATATCTCTTTCCGTGTAAAAGACCGGAGCTCAGTGGGTTTTCAGCTGAAACACACTAATCTGCCATAAAATATTCAGGAGTGAATGTCTGAAAGCGCATTTAAAATGCCTTGCAAGATGGTGAGTGTTGGCCCGTTTTTAATATCGCCATCCTGGAATGAATTTGTTAGGGAAAATCGATACATAACAGATCTATTCAAAAATAAACCTATTCGCCAGTTGGGCGTGTTGATCTTGTTTGAATTGAACGGAAAAATATTCAATGATAAACGTGGAAATATATACATATCAAATAGGTTAGGTTAGGTTAGGTTAGGTTTCAAAAATAAAAATTTTGGCAAGCGTGGTCCATTCGCTGTTGCTCTATGGTGCACCAGCCTGGCATACGGTAACAAAAAATAAGGAAACTAACCCAAAGCCCCAACGGATGATATATATACAAGTCTGCAGTTCATAATAATAATAATCTTTATTCAATAATAATCTTTATACGTCACAAATTGTTTTTCTTAAATTGTTTGTTTCGTTAACCAGCTGACGAACGTCAACCCTCAGAAGTTGAAACTTGTGCGAGTAATGGATTAATGAGGCCTTACCTTTTAACGTGCGATTACCCAGCACGGTGGCCCGGCGGGAAACCGAACCCCGGTATTCCGCTCGAAAAGCGGATGTGCTAACCTCTACACTACCGAGACCACGATAAAAAAAAAAATAAAAATCATGTGATGGTAGACACATTCACAAAATCAACAGTATTCAAATAACACAATACAATAGATTTGTACACATATGAGTCTGATGAGGTCTACATTAATAGTTGGGTAATCATGTCACTGAGAAACTGTTTGATACATCACATGTTGCAAAAATAACATTATACATTTAAAAACATGAATACATGGAACTGTTAGAATTTTATATTTTCGAAAATATGTTCGACACGATTCATCTGGTTTTAGACTGAAATGAGTCGAATGATTCTTTTTTGAAAAACAAATATTCTACCTGAGTTGCTGGATCATCATCAGATGTTGATCTTATACCATATGTGGGAGTGAATTAGAGCATAATATACATTGATGAGTTGACTGGTATCAAACATATTTTTCAAGTGCAACATAGCATAATAACCTGTGTTTACTATTTTGCTTATGGCATCAATACCATTTTCCCAACTTATTTTACTCTCTATATAATTTCCAAAAAATTTTGTAACTTCAGAAAGATGAATAGTATCATTTCTGACAGCCACTTGAAAACCAGTCACAGATCTCGACCTAGAAAAGAAATGTATACAAATTGTTGCATCTGCATTATCTATCAGGGAATTTCACTAACACCAATTTATGAATTCTTCTACTAAATCATTTAGTTTTTTTTTTAAGTCTTCAAGACTATCTGAATCAGTGGCCAATATAGGATCATCTCCATAGAAAACTACAGAATCTGAACTATTTTATGAAAAACAAAAAAATGAGCGGTCGTAGAATCGAT
>WOGR01005372.1:0-13868 GCA_015342045.1 Leptinotarsa lineolata | reverse complement strand
CAGGTGATATTTTGACCCCATCTATACATTCCCGAGAGGAAAAGAGGAAGTCCAGGGACACCCTGTATATATATATATATATTCATCTACGCTTCTCCTATAGTTGGAAAAAACGTTTTACGAAGATATTGTCTCTACTAAGGTCAGAGCCAGACTGTTTGAACGACCCTCATGCCTCCTTCCGGGTTGAGTGCCCTAGGAAAACTTAATTCCCATTCCTTCCAACCCCGCTCTCACGTGAGCGTTCCTCAATCGTTACTGATAGACACTTCAGTAAGATTGACATCTGACCTCCTTCGGTCGAAAGTCGGCCTTTAGGTGCTTTTACTTTCTAATCTAGTTGTTTGAACGATGCGCAACGCGCTATATTTATACGATTTGCGCCGAGCTCGCGCAGGCTTCGCCCACAGGGCTTCGAAGTGGTTTTCGAAACTTGTAAAATTCTAAAGATATTTCTTCACTTTTATTCAAGATATTGGACGTTGGTAACAATTCCCACTGGTCATAAACTCTATCTGCAGTTGATTCAGTAGGACATAGTACTGCGCCACCTGCAGACAAAGTCTAGAAACAACTCCAAAAACATATACTTCGGGGTGGGAGTCAGAATCATAAACATGTTCTGGAGAGGTGCATATGACATGCTCAAGTTCAGGTGAAAACACATTACCCTTGCCTCTCATGTAAACCTACGACTTTTTAAGTACGTGTGGCAGATCCCCGACGACAAAACAACAACTAATCCAGCTAATGCCGCGCAGAAAGCTGAAGTAAAACCATCAGGCGCCTGTGCAATGTCTTCCATTTGGAAGATTCACCGCAAGTAACTTCCTCTATATATGAAAAGCAGATAAAACAACAAAATGTACGTTGTTTTGCAAACTCAAAATAAAAGTGTTGAGTTCTTAAGATTCATAATCAAAAATAGATTGTGATAGAATTGGCTAATACGTGATGATAATCCATAATGTATTTAAATAACACTTCATCGAGAAATTTCCACTTAACAGTTTACACAACTGACACATGTTAAACAATAGCTCTTTAAGGCGTGTTCATACTAACTGAATTCTACCTAATTATTCGAGATAATTTTAGAAACAAACTTATTCAAATGAACATTTGATGAAAGAAGCTTACCCGAGTTTATGAATAAACCATTTATCAATTTTAACATAAGAAAACAGGTTTGAAAATGGGAATTCATTCAGTTCTATTCAGTAAATGTTTCGAATTCTCAAATCTATTTACAAGCATTCCAAAAGATTGTCATAGTCGTGATTGTACTCGTGCTCTTCTGCCGGAAGATTGCTAGCAAATGTTGAATTAGCCTTCACATTCGAAAAACTACTCCTGTTCTCTTTCATTTTTATCAAAAGTTCTCCCTGTTTCGCCAATATAAAATTTTTAGCAACAACCACAAGTCAACTAACTTATTTGTTCATTCATTTATTTAGACGGAAAATATTAACTTGCGCTAGAATTTAGTTAGTATGAACAAGCCCGAGGAAGACATTTTATATTGAAATACGTGTTGTGGTTTTTTGAACGTCTTAGTGAAAATTGTTTGTCATGAGAGGTTTGACATATTTGGCTTTGTCACGCCCGAGTGAGCTTATTATTGGTTTGAAATGAGTTTTCCATTAACCAGCTATAGTTCCCATGTGAATTCAACAATCAGAACGCGAAACTTGTACAAGCTAAGTATTAAAGAGGTCTTAACATTCAACGTTCGATTTTTTATAGCCTTCTTTGGTATTTGTGGGGTTACCAAAACCTTTTTGGCAAAAAGTAGCTAGACCAGCTAGTCGATATTTGTCTTGGCTGGGCGTGGGTAAGGAAAATTACGTTTTCTTTTAATCCGAATAGATAAAAAGTGAGCCTTGGGGTGCCAGTCGAATGGAAAAAGAAATAAGTAGATAAATTTCCAAAAAATCACAAGGCTCCAAGCTTGAAATTGATAATTACCAGAAAATTATTACAAACTGCACCAACAGCTGATGCATAATAACTTCAAAATGACTTTAAAACATTTGCAAATATGAAAAGAAAAATTTTTATATAAATATGTGACTATCGTCCAGTTTGATTACACCAGTACTACGCGGGGGACTTTTTTCACTACAGAATAATATTTGTTCCAAATACACGGTTACGGAACAGAGATCAAAAATCCTTACGCAAATTTAGTTATGGAATGAAATGAGTCATGGAAAATTCAATAATTATTACCCCCTTCAACAGCCATTTTAGATGCACAATAAAGAGGTAAATATCAAAATTATCTTTTACTCTTCGATGGGAGAAATGTAGGTTTCAGTAAACGGATCACTTCAAAAGAATTATCAGTAACAGAACTTCTACTCACTGTGTATCATCATTTCGATTTTTTATTATGAATACTTGTGGTTCTACGTCGATACTTTCCAAAATGCCTTCTCAAAGGTCGACGTGGGTAGTGGAACTATAGATTTCCTGAAGGATATCTCTAATTATCCGATAAATGGGTTTCGGAAAACTGACTTTGCCGAGGTATAACTAAAGCTATTAACATGTCTTGGAATGCGTTTTTCCCACTTGAAGAATAGCACAAAAAGGCTGAACAGTACTTGACGTAAATCTTTCCAAGAAAACCTTATTATACTTGCCTTAAAAACCTGAAAACACTCGATATAGAATTCTCTACCAATATTTCATGACGTTGAACTAACTGACCTCAGATGTTTTTAGGTCTCGTATGGTTCTTAGGTAGAGCCTTGCTTTTGTATCGGTTTCACGATTCTTTACTCACACCCACTTAATAGACAACCAAAAATACCAGTGATATTCTGGTAAAATAGCGAACATACGGGGTGGCTCGAATTACACTTCAGAAATCAGAAATTGAACCTGTGGCGAGCTATGAATTAACCACCAAACACAAGAATTGTATCAGAGCAACCCACCATCATACATTTTCAGCCGGATTTGAACCAAAATGAGGTGCGTTATCAGTGACGTGATCATTGAACACCTTTTTCTTTCCGAGCTCATTTTACGTTTTATTTCACTCACTTGTTCTATACTGTATTGTAAAAATATTGACAAATTCTTAAAACAACAACCTATATTCCTCAGTTACAGAAAAAGATCCCAAAATTTATTTAACCTACACAGACGTGGGCGATTGAAAGGGAAATTGACTAAATTTACATCGGTATAAACAAATCAATATATATTTTGAGATAACATAAATGTATAGATACAATCAGGTCAAAAAAAATAACAAATACAAAAGGTATAGAAACAATTATTAGGAATATAATAATCATCTTCATTCTTCTGTTGAAGTCATCAATTTTGCTCAGTTTACATTTGGTTAATTTCATCAGTTCGAACTTCCATTCTCTAATATTGTACAAAATGATTTGAAATCCCTGAAATAACCAATACAATTGAAAATTAAAAGAACAGCTGAAAGTAGCAAATATCTTGAACAGAACAACCTGAAATGAATTTACAGTGTTAGTATCCACAATCGTCTTCGGGTGATCACTGCTTAATATATATTTGTTATTTTCAGCTATTCTTTTAATTTTCAATTGTATTGATTATTTCAGGGATTTCAAATCATTTTATACAATATAAGATAATGGAAATCCGAACTGATGAAATTCTCCACGAAACATTGTCAATTACCTTCAAACAGTTTACATTTATTGTGGAAAGTTTCCTTCTGCACTTTTTTACAACATTGAGAAATATAGTTAAGGGGCGGTGTTTTCAACATATAATGAAAGAACTCGTTAAAACCAAAAATCATATTTGTTTTTTTCTGAATCTTTATTCTCTACTCTTATTTTTTTAGTAGTAGATGATTTTATTTTATGACTTCGAAGAATTATAAATGTACTTTATCGTATGTAATATGGTTTTTCTATGTTTATACTTGTAATTTTCTAGATCTAACAGCCCTCCAAACTTGAAAAAAACTAGAACCTCTATTTCTTTTATTGACTCCATTTTGTCTCTCAAGGTTTTCAGAGCATACCAAATTTTTCTTGGGGTGTGTTGCTATTTTGACACCATGCTTTGGAGGGTGGAAATGAGGTGGGCATAAAAATCTACTCACAAAAAAACTGAAATAATTGAACCCTTGTGTAGAATATTGGATTAGATCTGTTTGTTCTACTTTTGACTGATCTTGTTTACAGCTGTTTGGTGTTACATAATACATATTGATTTTTGGTTTGATTTGAAAACTATCGTTGCTCAAGGTAACAACTTATGCGCAGCATTTGTTAAGCCTGGATTTATTCCTGGATCTCTTGGTATAAACAACTTTTCTTTAGCAAATAACATCTTTTCCTCATTATCAGCATTTATTGCAAATATTATGTAAATACAGATATGGGTATAATAAAATACATTCAGGTAATTTTGTTAAACCTCTATAACCTCTGTCTAATTGAAAACTACATTATATAGAAGTGCACTTTGAATTGAAGTTATCAATAACAAATTCTCTAATATATTCCCAGTCGCACTGTCTGGAGGCTCACAGCACTGAGTGGCAACTGCTCTTACTTTCGGGTAGTAGTTGTTCCAAAACTCGAAAGCCTTGTAGTTCAAACTGTTCGAGTTACTCATATTGAAAGTACTATCGATAATGAGTACTCCCGGTTCATCTTCGCTGAATTTGTCCCACGTGACAGGGTAAATACTGTTTTTGGTAGGATTGGACGACTTGGCAAAATTTGTCCAAAATGACATTATCGTATCCGCTATCCGCTTGTCTCTGATATCCCACTCCTGACCTGTAGTCCAATAAGGCACCCCCCACACATATATAAGGTCAAACAAGTGGGGTACGCTCACCCAATCGGGCAAGTAGCTCACAGCTGCGGGGGTACTGGGCTTTATGTCAAACCTGTATACGTAAGTGGGTTGTGCTTTGCTCATATAAGACGCCAGCAGGAAAGTAGATGCAGCAAAGTTTCTTTCTGTAACAAAGTTTATCAAGATATTTCTGAAAGTTTCCACATCCTTGATGGGACGCGAAGGGCCATAGAAGAACATTACAGCATCTGTGATGTGGTCAAGATTATAATTACAGGAAGACTCGGTATTATTCACAGGTGGAATATCGCTGCTCATTTGTTCTGTTAATAGACTTTTAAGGTATTCTGTTGAAGTCGTTGTTAGGTTTATCAAACTGTCTAGTTCCAGCACTTGCTCCATATGGGTGTAGCCAGTCAGTAAGGGTACCCTCTTGTAATCCCCTCTTTCAAAATACTTTATTGGAAGCTCTGGGAGGAATGGAGTCGTTCTGTTGGTCAACTCTGCATCTAGTAGAGGTCTCCAGTTGATGTAGGAGGATTCCTGTACTAGTGTTTCTGCCTCGGCGTTTCTCAGGCACTCTAATAGCTTTGAAGTAGGTCTGCGGTCGCAGGCAAAGGTAGTCGCTAGCCTGTCTACTAATTCTTTGTCTTCCGAAGCCTTTTTTGCTGAAGATGGGGATAGGTAGTTCTTTCCTGCAAAGAATAATCTAAAGTTTATAAAAAAAGTTGAAAGATTTATGGCTAAATTAAACAACTGATTGAGTATAAACGTCCTATCAGAAATTTCAGTTATAAAATCATTAGCTTAGGAGTTTGGCGAACATTGGTAAACAGCATGGATTCATCCAGAAAACATCAACATTAACCAACAGATTAATTTATCAAAATTATTCACTAATGCCTTAGTGAACATAGTACACAGCATTTGATAAAGTTGATCAAACTCCAAGAATATGGTGTCACTGAAATTATTCTGAAATAATTCGTAGCTATTTTCCAAACCGTACTCAAAGTGTCAAAAGCGGTAGTTTGATTTCCAAAACAGTTAGATTACATGTAAATTTCCATCTTATTCTTGACGCTGCCACTTATATTTATTTATCAATTATTTGAATGCGACCCGAATATATTCAAAATAATTTCTACTCTTAAAGATGCCGATGTAGGTGTATCAAAACGCTCCTATCCTAAATATATGAAAATGCTATAAGAATACTTTTTCGGAACTCATCAACTATCGACTTTACTTTACATGTCGATGATATAGCTATCCAACAAGTAGATGAAAGACATGATATTGGTATAACATTGAATACGAAATTAACATTTTACCCACATATCAATAACATATATTGATCTAAAAATGCTGAATCAAACTTCTTTACTGCTCCCTCGTTAAACCTCTTCTTGAATATATTCCCATAGTTTAGACGCCTTATTATATGTGTTAGATTGGGAATATTGAAATGATCTAGAATACATTTCTAAGATAATGTAGCATTTAAAAAAGGGCTGGATTTATCATTATGTCAAAATATTGTCACAACTAAATTTTCAATCACCCGAAAAATGAAGATTCACTTTCGACCTCTGCCTACTTCAGAAAATTTTTTCATGCAACATTAAATGTCATGAAATTTCAGGAGTTTGGTTTAGATTTTACTGTGAAACGAACTGGAAACATTTTACGCCATGTCATCTGGGACACCAATTATACCTTTCATGCTTGCAAATAAATATCACATACATTAAACATAACTGTTTAACGTATGTGATGGAATTGGTCGATACTTTATGAAAAATCATCATGACGTATTTAAGTAACACTTTTATGAGATTTTCACTAAACAGTTTACAAAATCTCAACATGTGTTTCATTATGCAGTAGCTTCTTCAGGGGGTTCATACTAAATTCTACCTGTTTAGTATTTTATATACATAAATAATAATGACTTTTTCTACCTAGTTGATGACTAATACTTTTACCCGAGTTCACATATAAACTAATTGCCAATTAGAAAACAAATTTTGAAAACTATTTGATGCACACATGTTAGAAATTAAAAATCCTTAGTTTACATTTCTTATTACAGTCTCATTAGAAAACAATTCAAGCAAAGAAAAAGTATTCAATTCTAGTTTGTCATTCGGTAAATGTTTCGAATTCTTGAATCCATTGATTTCCAAACATTCCAAATGATTGAATTTCAAATCTTTTTTTCCAAATGTAACACTTGTCGTGATTGAACTCATGTCCCTCTTCTGCCAAAAGATAGTTTGCAAATATGGAATTGGTCTCCACATTTAAGAAACTACTCAATATCACTTTTATTCTTTTAGAAAAAATATTCTTCTCGTTTGATCAATATAAAGCATTGGAGAAGAACAACACAAGTCAACTTATATACTCCTGACCTCCGACACTGAAGTTTCTCTTTATTGTTTTTAATAAATTTGCTTCAATTAATTCATTCTGCATGAATAAAACCTGTCATTTAATTGGAAATAACTTCGAGATACACAAATAGTAAGTGAATCTGAAGTTTCTTATTAAACTACAGTATTAACATGGTTAACAGTTGTTTCAATTGGCGGAATAGTGTAAATACATTCTCGATATCAAACAATATTAATTCATTGTTTCAGGAAGGGTTATGTTCTAGATATAATTCACCAATTGATTCAATAAATCAGTATAGGTTTGAATTGATTGTATGAGCATTTCTGAGATTCTTACGGATTGAGCTGTCGCAAATGACACCACCGGTATATTCGGAAATTGCAGTTTTATGTAATTTAATGAGGAAATAAAGTTCGCGTGATTGTGGATACATGATCACTGCTTTGCTTTTATCACTTTCATTCACAACCAGCTCTATTCACTTCAGTGTTCCTGATGAAGAGTTGTAGGATCATCGCTTAAAATATTGTAGGTTCATGAACTAAGGAGCTATAGAGTTTTGCTCTTGTATAGTGAAACATGTATGAAATAACTCTAGATTTTCGTAATTCAGAAACTCACGATGTTCTGAAGGATGATCATACACACCCTTCACAAGTAAGAGGTAAGGGAAACCCTAAAGTGGAAGTGATAAACTCAGAGCAATGCTCATGAAATGAAAATCACCCAAAATCTATTTATTCCTCCTTCAAATTACATAAAACTCATTTTCCGATTAGACCTGTGCTGTCATTTGATACGGCTCCAACTGTAAAAATCTCATGAATGTCTAATGTTATTGCAAAATGATTTTGAGGCAGTTATTTTTTTCATATTTTGTACCTTTGAGAAAAATCCATGAAAAAATTATGGTAGAATATATAGTAAACGTAACTCTATGAAAACTTCAAACAGTCTGTAAAGAAACACAATAGACGATAAGTCCTAAGGAGACAGAAAGTTTGGCATTGTTTCATAACCAATTAATACGTATTTTCAATTCTTGATTTGCTGTAAAAACTGTAAAAAAGTTTTTCGGGAAAGAAAGTTTTTGGCTTTCTACTACTCCATCTTGATACAAAAATCTTCCAAAGAAAGGAAGGAAACAATCATTTTTAAAAAATGAAGTAACACTGAACATAGATGTGTAGATCATTCAAAGAAGTAACTTTCAGACACAAAATGGAAGAAAAAGGCCTTCTGAGACAGCTACTTTCATATAAACATGGAATTACTCGAAAGAAAAAATTATTTCGAAACAAATACTTTTATATGAACACTGAATTATACAAAAAACACTTTTTTCTACTCAATTTGTACTCCAAACGTTCGTTTTAGATTTGAATCAGATATCATTCACAAGATCTACACGATATACTAAATGAAAGATGAAAGAAAAAATTCACTTACATGGAACTCAGCCATCCTCACTGGTAGACACGTGTTTCGCTATATGCTCCTATAAACATTTAACCTAATATACCCAACCAGTTCTATTGCTTGAAAAATACTTCTACACTTTATAAAAAGACTGATCTCCTTGAAAGAAGTAACTGGAAACTTTTTCTTAATGCCAACTGATATCTACGAAATTAAAAAATTCTCATTAAAATATACATACAAGAAATCGGCGGGATTTGATAAAATTTCCATCAACATATTTGCAAATCTGCCAGATACTGTTCTGAATGTTCTGCAGAATCTATCAATCAGTCGGTTTCGCCAGGATTATTTTCCTCATTCTCAATATAGGCTTGCGTATTTCCAATTCACAATCACAAAGGCGGTGAAACTGATGACTTATTTTTTATACGAATTCACCATTAGAAACAATAAACATTATAATTATAACAGTGAACTACCATGCTATTTTATTACATGTCTATTTGAATGAGTTTGTTAAATTTTTTCCTAATGTTTAAATTGGTAATTAGTTTATATGTGAATACCTACAGGAAAAATTATTAGTAATCAAGAAGGTAGAGAAAGTCATTGTAATTCAAATTATTAATTGTATAAAGAACTAAATAAGAGAATTAGTATCAACAAGCCTGAAGAAGCTATTATACAGTGAAACGTGTTGCGGTTTTGTAAACTGTTTAGTGCAAATCCCACGATAGTGTTACTTGGATATGTCAATTGTTTAAATTATAATGGTCTGGAGTATAATACAAAATAATACTGCTAGTATGAATTCGTTTGATTTTATGTATATTTTATATGTAGATATATCTTCAGTTGAGTTGTTCTACAAAAATTTGTAAAATGGATCTTCAAAAAAAAATCAAGAAAAAGTATACTGAAGTCACAATACAATTTCTATTCAGTTTTTGGTCATTTTCCTTGGAATGTTCTTTCTTTTGAAATGGTTTTCAACAGTGTACCTAGAATTTCAACCTCCGGTTTCAAATATCATTATATGCAGAATTCGTTGATTCCTATCGGAAACTTGAATAATATGGCTCACAAATGTCTAGTATTACTTGATGTCGAACCCATATATTGTGCGTTGAGATTGATGAACTTGTCATTGAACATATTCACTGTGGTAATTGCAAATATTTTCGTGGTCAAACTATTTTAGACTATTATTTTGAGAGAGATCTGAACAATGCCATAGGCGACCACAATTCAAATTATTTCTTTGCTTCTTCTGTCTATATTGTTTTATGATATGCTGAAGATATTAGATTTTTGTTTTGGGTGAGCAGTATGCCCAAAAATGCCTGGTTTTGTCATTTTATCCCTAAGGCTGTGATCTCTCCCATATTATACTACTTAATAAATGACATGGTATTCTTTCGTCTGTGGCTCTAGTTAGTAATTTACAGCAATTTTCAATAATTGATTGTAACTTCATTCAATTAATTGAATTTAAACTATAGTTTATGTTTTTCGAATTTTTATATTGATTGGAATCATTTTTAGTGATTTAGTTTGTGTAGTTTTTGTGTAGTATTGTTTTTTAAATACTCTTTTGAAGTTGTATATTCTATTGTCCAGCTTTGTCAACAAGTTCGAATTTATGATTATAAAGAAAATTTGTCATAATAATCATTATCACTTGTACATTGTATATATAATATTGTTTTATGTAATAAAAAGATTCCTTGAGCTAGAATGACGCTGTTTAGCTATCACCGGAATGAAAGGATTTCCATTGTAACTATTTCTAGCTTTTCACAAGAGAAATGGTATTAAAAGATAAACCACATTGAAACTGAGTGAGATGTCAACTTGGATTCTGAACAAAAAGTTTGGATTATGTTGAATAAGAACAGACATATCAGAAAATAAAAGAAATCCCTAGCCAGGGCATGTATCGCGAACCTCTATACCTATAGAAATCATACGAAGATCGGTCAGGCAAAAAGGCAAAGTAGCAGCACACTCTTTAACTAAACAAATTTAAAGATACCGAAGATTCATTCATGAGCTCAAATTGTGCAGAAAATCCGTCAAAAGCAAAAAACAAATGAAAACATTTCTAATTCAAAAATCAGGAAAGTCGCGTCCACTCATAACTCATCGAGAAACGTAAGACGCCAACTGCTGAGATGAATACTCATCGTCCTGGCTAGGACGTACAGAGAAGTCTGCAGCGGCTAAGCACGCTCTGAAAAATGATGGTCACTGAATCAAGTTTGAAGAGACCCAAGATTCACTCATGATACCAGCTTACCACAGTCAATTATTAACGAAAAAGATAAAAACAGAATTCTCATTGAATATAAAATTTTCTTAAACTTAAGAACACAATTTATACCGAAATTAATCCCTCGAGAGACTTATCATCGAGAAACAGAAACGCTCAAATAACGGAAATAAACACAACTCACGGAGAGAAAAAATAGTATATATAACATACTTAAAAATGACAGTACTTGTGTAGATGCGAAGCACTGACAAAGTTATACTCAAAATGAAAATCAATAATTTCGAAAAGAGATCCATTATCTAGCCATTATCTAGCATATTTTGCATACCCTATAATTATGGAAGTGTGTATATCGTAATCGCAAAAATATTGATTAGCAAAAGGCAAATTACCGGCTTCAGAAAGAAGTCTGTAGTGTTTGAAAATGCTCTGAAAAAAGGTGGTCACTGGTTGAATTTTGAAAAGAAACAAGTTATGCCAATCACAGTTCACAGTAGCTTTTCACCAAAAACTAGTAGGAAAGTCATCGACATCAAAAAACATGGAATTAATGTTGGCATTATCGATTCTAATTTCAATTGAGTAGAGAAAATTCATGAATTTAATAAATTTACACTTTCAGACAAAGAAACTTTAATATATATTGAAAGGCAGTAAAATTATTATTAATAAAAATATTTGTTGTCTTTTGTTTCTGGTTATTTCCAATACTCAAGCATAACATGCATAAATAAATATCAACCTAAGGACCATAAAAGCCAGAGGAGTGTTGCAAGGTCAATATTGGAATCGTCCTCATCAGTTCCAACTTCTACCAGAATATTTCTTTTTCATGGGTAGAACTTTTACGAGAGTAATACAAAGTATAAAAACTCATTTTTCATGGATCCATCTTTTGTAGGTTTTCTGTTCAGCAGCAACTAGATACTGTTCTTGGGAAATACTCGGCGGAAAACGACTATTATCCTGAATATATGATTCTAGACTGCACCGAAGCAGACACCTGTGAACAGATCCATATCTGTTACAAATGTGGAGCAGAATTAGTATTCGTGAATAATAATTTATTGGTGCACAGGTGTATGCCTTGGTTGAAGATTGCTGATTTTTGAATTTTTTTTCTGTATTATTTGTTATATTTAAAACTGAAAAGTAAATGTTACTGTTAATTGACAAACGTGATTAGACAAACTTTTTTTTACCTCTCAAACAATTCAATGGAAAATTATAATTTGCCTTCAAAGCGTTTTTTTCCTATTTACTTACTTATAATCAATGAACTCGATAAGTAGGTCATGGAAAACGTACAAATGTACAAATAATTGTGGAAAGTCAGATTTCATATTCATGACTGATGTGAAGCAGGAAAAATGTACTGATTGTGAGTTATATAATATAGTGAACCCTTCACAAACTATCAGGAAATTTCCAAGTCACTCTATATGCTTTATCCTCTGATTTAAAATACTTTTCTTTGTGGTACATATGTGGAAAATATTGTTGAAAGACAGGCCTTATGTTATTGAAACTTTTATACAGATGCAAACTCACCACTCATCGCAATAGCTTTATTGAAAAGTCCCCTCGATCCGGGACTGACCATATGCAACATAACGCTGGTGGCTCCAGACCCATAACCCATAATGCAAATATTATCTGGATTTCCCCCGAACAGTTTTATATTTCTTTTTACCCATTGCATGGCTGCTTGTTGGTCCATCAATCCGTAGTTTCCCGGAGCTTCTCCATCCATGGTTGTGAAAAAGCCCATTATGTTTAGTCGCCAGCCTACTGTTACTATTATCACCCTTTGGCGGTACACCAGGGTGTGAGGGTTCCACATGGCAGGTGTGCCTATGTTGAAGTTTCCAGGATGAAACCATATTATCGTTGCATAGCCCTGTTTGGGCTCATCACCTGCATAAATAAAGCAATTTAATCAAAACGAATCATTGGTGAATATTTTTTGTTCGAATGAGGTAAGTTTCATAATATTGATGTAATATTTTTGTAATAATATAACATAGGAACTGTGGTGCATGTCCAGGCTAAATGGCCGTGGTGTATTGGGCAGATTGGCTCCCAACGTTTCGCCCGTTACCGCAGTTGGAACCTTCAGTTGATGTCAACGAGTATATATTTTATTCTCCAGGTGACAACGATAATGAAGATGAATGCTTCGTCGACAAACTTCAAACGCAATTCTTTTTATTATCATCATTATTTTTTGGTGATTATTGTTTCATGTGAATGACTTCATTATAAATGATTTGTAATAATTTAACCCTTTATAGGTTACTGGTCGATTAGTCAACCAGGTCTAGAAAATCTATTTCCCAGCGAGTTTAGGTTTGAAATTCAACCAGTTTTCTTGTTTATCATTTTACAAACGTTTTCTGGTTTGAAAGTAGACTGCTTGTGCGTAACTCCAGAAATCAGTCTTAAGTGGTGGAATATTCGACCAGTATGCTCTCAGGTAGAAGCGAATTGATCGCGCGTTTTTCACATCGCTACAATAATTCTCATGAAATATTAGTAACAGTGCTGAGTTTTGTGTAATAATTGGTGAGTATATCTTGTAATATATTTAGATTGCGGTAGTGATGAAATGGAATCATATAAAGGTTGGGCTAGGATAATATTCATTGATTCATGAAAACATATCCTACATAACCTAAAATAAGTGTATGAAAATTTTGAGTCGTATCTATTCGTTTCCTCATGGCGTCATCACAATACCATTAATCTTTCCAGGATTTTAACAAATCGTTGATCGAGAATGGTAATTGTTTCAGCACGATGGCAAGAAATGTTATCAATGTGAAAGAATTGAATATCATGGAATCTGATGAAGAATTCGATTTCATTGATGGTATAACAGATGACCAAGTATATAATTCAGATATTGGAGGCGACTCGGACGCAGATGACGCTTTTCCTCATTCTTCGA
>WOGR01005371.1:0-13870 GCA_015342045.1 Leptinotarsa lineolata | reverse complement strand
GTATGTCACCCATATTTGGAATAACGCAATCAAGAATCATAGAGAGTCAAGGGCTGTTGATATTTTTAAGGCCTTTGACCGTGTGAGGCTTGAGGGTTTGCTAGCCAAACTCAGATGCTATGGCTTGTCGGTTCATTTTTGTGTATGGCTCTCAATTTTCCTGAAAGAACCTTTCCTGCAAGTGGCCGTCGATGGATATCTCTCAAATACTTTTACCATCAAAACTGGTGTTTTCCAGGGCTCCATATTGTCTCCAACCCTCTTTTTATTGTACATCAACGACTTATTGAAAAACAACGGAGAATCCAATATATTGCTTTGCAGGAAGTTGCATATCTCAATGAAGATATAGAATTTATTTCGAATTGGGGTGAAAGTAACCAGGTTCAATTCAATGCCACGAAAACCCAGGCATCGGATTTCTCCAAAAAGATGAATGTCTCTGAACCGGATATAATAATGTCAGGACAGTCAATTCCCCTTTCTACTTCGATAGGTTCATTGGGTGTCAAAATGGACACTAATATGTCTCGGCACAATCATGTTGCAGGAATTGCAAGGGCTACTTCTCAAAAGTTTGGAACACTATTCCAAACGAGAAAACTGCACACACCTCAGCAACTTTTGATGCTTTATAGAGCTCAGAAGACCTTCTTTGAGTATTGTTCTCATGTATGGAATTCCGCCCCTGCACATACCAGGAAGCTGCTGGATTCCATCCAGGAAAGAGCCATCCGCCTGATTGGAGATGCAAACATAGCTTGCAAACTTTATAGTTTGGATCATCGAAGAAAGGTTGGAGATTTGTCTCTCTTCTATGGATACTTGCACGGTAAGTGTTCAAGGGATTTGGCACCGAGAGAGCGGTGCACATCTTTTTGAAGTTCAACTCAGTACACCTTGAACTTCGCTGTTCAAGAACTGTGAATCACTACTTTGGCACAAACACCGCTCTTAGAGCGATTTAAAGTTTATCCTGTAGTGCTTGTGTTCTTTCTTCGAAAAATTGATTTTGAATTTTCCTTTGAAGTTGAGTTTCACAGTGCGGAAAACAAACCAGAACTCTACTTTCAACAATTCTAGTATTTACTAGTTACGTGTGAAAATAATATTCCTGTAGTTTCCAACGACTTCCTACGTTTTCCTTTCATTGAATTGAAACAGAAAACTCAAACATAAGTTGATTTACGGTGTTTTCATTCAATTTGTTTGATAAGATCTGAAAGCGGGATTCAGGCCAAGTTCAACAAAGGAGTTAATGCAATGTAAACTCTGAAGGTTGCTGAATAAATGACAGGGCGGCTTTTAATGGCCCAACTCTTCAATATCGAAGTCACACACTTTTCGTTATGAAACGGGTTGGTTGATGGCAGCATAATGGATCTGGGGTGAAACGTAAAGGAAATGTCAAATAGCCAGACTTTATTACATCAGAAGCTGTAACGCTACACGATAAAAGCTGTGTTGAGCCATTATTTCCATATTGAATATAAATATAATGAACGTCAGCGTAGAGAAACAGTTTGGAGACGATCTATATTCCTCACTGAGAGCTGATATGCCAAAAATATTCAACAGTGACTGCTCCTAATAATGTGTTCATTAGAAAGTAATACTCAGCAATTTTTGAAAAATATGAACAAGCTTATAAAACTGAGGGGGAGAATGTAGATTGGATCTAGTAATAAGGATGGAAGATATCAGAATAGTTTTCTCAAATCTTGAAATATGTTCAATATTTCATTACATTATCAGTTTTTTTTCATCCTGAAACTCTTACCTAAATGTGACATTTGATTGGGTGTATTCTTTGATCCCAGTTAAAGTCCAATTCAAAGTCAGCACTGTTTCCTTTAGACGGCCTTGATAATATTGTGGCTCACATTGGGTCTGATGATCTGTGCTTGGTGATCCGGAGAAAATTCCCTTCGGCGATGTGCCTAGCGAGATGGACAGCGATGATGAAGATCCCTCCTTCATGATGGACACTGAAAAAAATATGATCGATTGAAACATCACATGATCAGTGGGTTGATTTTTGGGAATATTGAGTTGACTATTCAAAAATAGACATTCTGAGAAATTTCGATAATATCGTTTGACTATATCCATGATGATGATAACACAATTTTCACAAATATTCTTATTTCTAGACGCGTTTTGCCAACACCGTAACTTTTTCGGTAGGAATGAATATATAACAATGGTAAATGGTCAACCTCCTACTGGTCGTTCAGCAGGGAACCTGAATGTTTTCCCTTTTTCATTTTCAGAGACTCCAGCAGCTTCTATTTGTGTCCACTAGCTTCTACATGGAGTATATCGTACATAGTACATCGTACATCGTTACCTTTATTCAAAAAGTAGCAAGTATAGGTGGAATCGGTCTCCTCCAGTTCAAAACTCGTTCGTAGATTTTTCCCATGTTAGTTTGTAGATCCCTAATCTGTTATCCTTTCCAGGGGCCAAAAGTTGCTAATCATTTTCATGTCCTCGATTTTTCCAACTAAGTGAACCAGAGGTAATACTGCTACTGCATTAGCATATTGACAGGGACTTGATAGCCTCATCAAGAAAATCAAACACCTAATTTCTCAAATGCCATAAAATGGGCATGTCAGGTTGTTTTCACACTATAGAACATACACATCCTTGTGATGAATCCTCTTAGTTAGGGCTCGCTACCCCCGTAACAATTTCTCACACCTACCACCTCGTCTCTGATCCCAACGAATGATTCAGTCGTGAGGGTCCTTTTCGTATGTTTTGAGAACCGAGTATAGAATCTACCCGGGAATTAGCGCTGTATACTCACGGCCGGCCTACTATTAATTATGTTAGGCATGGCAAAAACCCCAAAGTTCATCGATGTAGTGATGATGATAAAATGTACAATGATGTAACCAAATGTGGAAAAAGTTTGCATTACTGATAGAATATTAGTTTCACAGCTGCCATTATTATCACGTCTCTGTGATAATGGCAGCTGTGATGAAATAATAGCAGCTAAATAATGGAAGTTGCATTATCTGAAAATCATGTCTCTCCGAGTCCTTTGAGATATAAACCACATGTAATCTAAATGTCTGAAGCATGGAAGATTTAAATTTCCTGCAGCGCGAGATCAGATATATAGAATCCTCCTCAGCTGTTTTTGAAAGACTTTGTTGTTCAATTCTCTTTTTTTCTTGAATTCTGTTATTTCAATATAATGATGTAAACTGAATTATCTTCCAGTACGAAGTTTACAAGGTTACTTAAGAGAAAATTTTATGAACCCAACAACGTCTCCTTGTGAGATAGTACGAATAATGAATACTTTCCAGATGGCAAACTTTGGGAATTTTTTTCTGTAAGATTCTTTGATGATGAATCGATATTTTTTTCAAGTATCGCGGTTTTGAAGTATAGTGAGGAAGTTGCGTTGTAATTCGCTGTTTGAAAGATTTTCTCAGTGTACTTACATCAAATACTCTGATCTGAACATGCTCCTGTAAAATTATTGTACAAGACGATGTCCATTTGATAATAAATGTATACTGAATGATAATGGAGAAATATATCCATTTGATGCAATTCAGCGGTGGACACTGTCAATATCCGTGTAAACAGTTCATATACTGGTGTGTTAAAATTCGACACCGCTTAAAGATCTCGAAAAAAATCTCAGTTATCAAAAAAAAAACATTACTTCTAAATACATTCGGAGAAATTAATCACAAGTAGCACGAGAACATATAGAATATAATAGAATAGAATAGCACTTCACATATAGTCAGTGGGCATACTTGAAGACTGGCTATAATTCATATCACATAAAGGAACAATTTATTCAGGCCAGTCTCAAACTCCCAAAAGTGTAGGTTGATGGACTGACACCTATCAGAAAACAACTATTCCCCTGGCTAATACCACGGAGGGCGTTGGATTATATCCGACAGTTGTCAGCGCAGGATTCTCCACAGAAGTATTTTCTGCATATGCTGTTGGCAATACAACTGCCGGAATCCAATTCATTGGAACTTTTTACTCATCCAGCAAAGGTCTCATAATGGAAAACCCACTTAGTCCCATCCTGGCAAAAATTTTCATGAACAAAATGGAGCGAAAGATACACAGTAACCCTCTGGCAAGAAGTTTCTTGTATTGGTATAGATATGAAGATGATATCCTGATACGTTTCACAAGAATGAACAGACATCTGGCTTAGTTCGTGAGTTTCATCAATTCTCTCCACCCTTCCATCACGTCCACCATGGAGATGAAAAAGGACGACTCTATGAATTTTTTGGACTCAACAATAACAGAAGTTATCAATAAACATGAGTTTTCAATTTATCTTAAACCAGCTCATACAGATATGTCATCATTCGTAATAATAATAATAATTTTTTAAAAACCATGCATGCTAAATATGAAAACAAAAACTTAAATCACGGAACCTGATATACAAATGTAACAATTTAAAAACGAATGCATATATCATATCACATTGGGAATTATTCTCAGGAATTATCTTCCCAATAGTCTTTTTAACAATAGAAACATTTTTTTATCTATCAAAAATATTTTTGTATTATTCTTAAAGATTTTATATGATTTGGACTCCTTGATTAAATTAGGCAATTTATTGTGAAGTCATATGGCACTGTATATTGAGGACTTTTTAAATTTATTCGATTTGTTGGAGGGTATCTTTAACATACTACCATAACGTGTAGGATAATTATGTGTAAAAGTATTCGTTTCAAAAAATGCAAGATTATTTCTCACATAAGTCACTCATTTGAATATACATGCATGGGACTGATAATATATTTTACCTTATCTATATCAAAAATCAGTCTCACAATGCGTTTTCGGGCAACAAATATCTCAATCAAAATCTCTACTACATCCCCATGCCATTATATTCAAGGAAATATGCAGATATGCCATTGCAAAATATATACTCAAGATATTTTTTTCATCTACAATCAATTTAATTCGTTTAATCGCGTTTCTTGCAAACCCCATCAATATGCAGAGACCAATTCAAAGATTCATCTAACATGGTGCCTAGAAATTTTACATCTTGTGACATCGCTATTCCATCAGAAATATCAACTTCATCTGGAATGTTATTTTTTCTGTTATAAAATTTCATCGAAGATTCAGAGGTATTTAATATCAAATGATTACGTTCATACCACGACGTAAATCTATCAATGACCTCTTTGACTCTTGGTAATACATCTTCCAGTATAGACCCAGTGATTGTCATTGTGGTATTATCGGAAAACATAGTTATGTGGCAATTGCCAATATGTTTTTGAAGATCATCAACAAATACCACAAATAATAAAGGTCCCAGTACTGATCCCTGAGGAACTCCTAATGTCACATCAAGTTTCTTGGACACGATATCATTATATTTGACTGTCAAATGCCGTACACTCATTTGATTCTATCCAAGTCAGTATGTTGTGTGGAAACCTTCGAAATTCTTTCTCCAACCCTGTCACGTTTGACGGGTTATCCATTTTTCGTTTTTTACTTATTTGAATTTGATGTATAGTGAAAGATTCAGAAATTGTTAAAGATTCATAATCCTATGAGATTCAAGTCCTTAAATGTCTAGGTTTTGATCAGTCTGATGATGTACCGAACGGCATTTGCATTATAATTCTTGAAAGTAGAGACAAACTGTTGATACGTATTTTTTGGCGAAGGAAATCAATAAAATTCTGGCGGAGGCTTCAATCAAAGTTATGGCGAAAGTTTCAATCATATTTATGGCGAAGGAATAAATCAGAGTTATGGCGAAGGATATCAATCAGAGTTATGGCGAAGTTTCATAGAGAATCTGCAGCATTATTATAAAGTGAATTCATGGGGAAATATCAATTTGTCAACTGTTTGACATTCAGATGATTTGTTTCACGATACTGCAGCAAGAGGGAGGGTACGAACTAACTGTCGGTTGGGTAGGATGGCGTTTGGACACCCGTTTTTGATGTCCTTGTTACCTTTAGTACTGAATTCACAAAAAATGTTTATAATTTATATTATATATTTTATATTATTATGCAAATGAATAATTCATGAAGCAGCCCAAACAGTAACAAATATATTTTATTGGCGGCCGATACGTGAGCTTAGTTTTGCAAAAAATCGTCGTAGGAACCCTTTGTTATCTTGGATAACAAAGGGTTCCTACAATGTCATAGACATGAAACGTAAGTTAAGAAAAACGAGCGATAACAAGTCTTGACAATGCCATCTGGAATAATGACGAAACGTAACTTACGAAAAACGAGCAATAACAATTCTTGATAATGCCATCTAGAATTATAATGTAACGTTAACCAATGAGAAATATTGAACGGATGAATATCCATAGCTTGTTAACAACTCATAATCCTATGGGATCCAAATCTTTGAATGTCGAGTTTTCAATCAATCTGAAGATGTACCGAATAGCATTTGCATTATAATTTCTTAAGCATATAAGTTAACAGAAGATACGTATATTTTGGCGAAGGAATACAATCGAAATTATGACGAAGGATTGCAATCACAGTTATGGCGAAGGAATTCAGAAAAGTAACTTCATATACGTATACAGGATGTTTCCCATTAGCTGATCCCACTATTGCTATATCGGACACAGTAAGGTCGGTTGAATTGGACAAAATTTTTCTATTTCGACGAACTAGATAATCTATTTTCAATGTAATACCAGTGGTTACATTTTGGATATTCCCAAAAACTAGAATTGTCGAATTTTTTTCTTATCTACCGGCTTCATTTCTAATGATATAAAAAAAGGGAGGAGACCTTTTAATACTGACTCATATTTGTTATGATCTGATATGTACCAATTTGCATTTATCATCAACAACTAATGATTTTTGGGTCTGAAACTCAGATCTGTATATAAACTCTACATATCGGTTGAACATGTATTTACAGCAAATAGCAAACAAAAAAAAAGGGAAGAATTGAATGATTGCCGTTCATCATTCCTCAAACACATACTCGCCTCCGCAGTAGTATTTTTATGTCATTTTTTTTAGCTTTTGTGGAGTTATAGCCATGCAGTTGCTAAAAGTATATCTGAATCTCTTGTTTTCAGTGAAGCCCTGCAATAAATAATCCAGAGGAGTCAGGTCAGGTGAACGAGGTGGCTATTCAATAGGATCATCGTTTCCTATCCATCGTCCTGACATAGTCTTATTGAGAAAATATCTGCAAATAGTTCTGCACTGTGGCGGAGCTCCATCATGTTGGAAAGGAATACTGATATTTTCCTAGCATATAATACCATCTTCGCTATTTTTCAAGAACCATACGCAAGCACTACGGAAAAAATCCCCAAGGCGCGGCGCTCTAAGAGCGGTGCCTATACGATTCGGATCGCTGGAGATAAAATTCATTTGAAAAAACGTTCTCAGAAAGTTCATTACACAAAAACGCAGTTCTTCAAATGGAAGAGTTCTCAAACAGTGAAGTTCGAGGTGTACTGAGTTGAACTTCAAAACGATGAACAACCACAGTCCGTCGCGTATTTCTGATATGTACCGCTCTTGGTGGAATCAAATGTGCCAAGTTACTTGGAAACCTTCGGTGAAAGTATATCTGAAAGAGAGATAAATCCTCAACCTTTCTCCGATGTTCCAGACTATAAAGGTCGCAAATGATGTTCGTGTCTCCAATCAGGCAGCTTCAGGTTATGCTTAGGGACGAAGCTCAAAACATAAGAACAATACTTCAAAAAAGATTTGATATTCCAAGTATTTAAGGATAAGGTGGTTTACGACTCTCTCCATAACTTTTGATATCATTGATAGCAAAGCGACTGGTTCATAGTTATTTGAAAGATTTTTCTTGCCCTTGCTATTGTATCGCGAGACATGTCTCGAGGGATCTGTAAACCTTTGAGTGGAAATCTCACATTCGAGTGTGTTTTTTAATTTTCATCAAGCAACGGTAAGTTTCATCATGTTTTTGAGAGATAACATGTCCAAATTTGAATATTTGATCAAACTTTTTTTTCTTAACAATACCCAAATTGTTAAAAAATGATAACAAATCTGAAGTATTTCTTTCTCATCGTTCCTCACTTCTTACATGGGTATTTGCCTATAGTATCATAGATTTCTGAAACATAAAATTTTATGAAAAATCTTTTTTTGCTAATTAGTATATTGCTATTTTTTCTATTACGAAATTTGTCGTTTTTTCGAAACAAATGAGTAGAATTGAATAAAGCTGTTGAGCTTAATCGAACCGAACCATCCAGAAACGGACTGAATCAAATCGAATCAAATCTAATCGAATGCAAACGAATGGAATTGAAATTTCAAATTGCATTGGTAATTGATCAATTTCGCATGAGAAAACTATCGTATATTAT
The DNA here is from genome assembly GCA_015342045.1 of Leptinotarsa lineolata. NCBI lineage: Eukaryota > Metazoa > Arthropoda > Insecta > Coleoptera > Chrysomelidae > Leptinotarsa > Leptinotarsa lineolata. The sequence goes on along the minus strand of WOGR01005371.1, from coordinate 5,472 downwards.
AAATATTTTACGAGAATGTTATCTCTGATGATAAAATTGCTTTTGCTTATTTTATATTTCGAAAACTATTGAATCAATTCAGAATGTCCTGTATTACCTGGAAATCAATTTCTTGATTCCACGAAGACTGCTCTGGAATGTATTCGAATTGAGTTGGTTGAATAGGAGTATACTTAATTATTTTCTTGAGAAAAATCGCCCAAAAAACCTTTTTCTCCATCTTATTTATGCTTGAAATCACACATTCAAAAATTAGACCTGGTTGCACTCAAATTTAGATTCTTATGGGTTGCTGTGTAAATCGACAGCTGTTTTATGGCAAATTCCATTCGACCCTATGACGACAAAATGATTATTCGCTATGGAAATATATATAGTGGTATCATTAATGACACCCCCGACAATACTGGGCTTTACAGTTCTACAGTAATTTCGTTAGCTAATGGTGGAGAAACAAAATAATAGTATACTTCCATTTTCTATAATGTGGGCATATATGATTGATGATAAATCAATGGCGGAAGTACATTTTGTGTTTATCAAAGTCAAAAAATGTTTACTAAGGATATAGACAAACCAAGTGAATAAATTGACGGAATGTACACATTATTCAAGTTTCAATTTTATCACGAGAATGAATTGTGATTGAAAATAAGTCCTTGAATTCGAATCAGGTTTGAATTGTTTTGTGCTGATATTTCTTTTCCGCTTCTGAATAATCGTTGGAGTATTCAAATCGATCACTTGAAAATGAGAATTTTATAATTTTGCTGATATGTCTTTGGACAAATTTCATTTCATTGAAATGAACTTCAGTTTTTTCACGAACTTTCATATTGAATTTGAATATTTCCTAGGAATTCGTGATTCAACCAGAATATATGAAATTCAGTATCCTGAACAATTTTTGTAGAGTTGCAGTGATGATAATTAAAAATTTATGTTGAGCCAATACAACTGTTGTTCGTTGTTATTCTTCTCACGGAAGGAAATATGAGAGCTCTTGGATATTCATAATCATTTGTAGGCAACAGTATGATGAATTTTGGGTGATTTTGAAATCATCAATAGAATGATAATGACAAAAATCAGCAAAATTATTAAACTCCGGAAAAAACCTTTCAGATTTCTACTTCACCATCTTCATAAAATTGTTGTTAAAAACTCCCGAGGAAGGAATGACTACTATGCACGATCTATTTATCTTTGTTGAGAATTTATTTCGTTACTTTCAAATTTCCCAACAATTTTTTGTATTGGGATGAAAGAGTAGACAGCCAAAGAAATTTTTCCCATGAAATTATTTCTCCTCGGAATATACTCTTTCCAATTATTATATTGTTACTAATAATAATAATGACCAATTGAAGATCCCAATCGATCAGTAACTCGTCGTATTCATGTATTTTGCTTACAAATTTGAAAATATTATAAGGAAAAAAATTTCAATAGTCAGTACTCGACGTTTTGGAAAACGATCTTTTTCCGTTATCATTACCCAAAATTTACTTTGGAACTCATACCTCAATTTGTGAATGACTTCAATCCTGTTACATACGTGCATGTAATGTCCAGATGTCGTATACGATAGACTACATGAATCCATATACTGAATGTTCATTTTGAGAATTCATATTTGCGTTTTCAACTTCTCGTCTTAGAGAAGGTAACCAAATACGATCCATTTTCACAGAGCTATTTGAAATACAATTGTTACCTGCTAGAAGTGTGTAGAAGCCATATCTATCGAATTTATCATTTCGTTAATGGTACATATTTTTAAAAAATCCCGAAACACGTCAAATTTAAGTTATAATTTGATATACTTCAACAGAAAACTGCTATCTTCACTTTCAACTCCCGTCGATTGACAGGTACAACCCCCCATTTTTTGAATAGGAAGTATAGGCTTGTGATATATCGCTTGAAAGTTCTCTCCATTCTCTATTCAAAAATGTCATCGCTTTTGAATTCATTCTGAAAATTGAGGTAAAACACCAAACAGGGACTCTTTAGAGATGCATTGGACGCACGAGGATTGGTATCGATCCGAATTCAACAATTAATAATAATAATTATAACAATATGGCCTTTATTATTTCATAAACGAAACAGAATCTCAAAAGAACTGATATATTCAAACTAATAATTGAAATAAACGGGCCAAGTTTATCGTCCGTAACACATTACATCACAAGAAATGTTCTTCCATTCAACGAAAAATGGGACTCATCGCTGAAGACGATTTTTCGACGAAAATTAGGGTCAGTTGCCAACTTCTCCAGAGCCGATTCAGCGAACACACGTCATTGTCCTTGAGTTCCTGGGTGAGTTGGATGTTGAACGGGTGTAGGTCCAAGTTTCTACGGTAGTCTGTGGTCTACGAAAAATCGAGTTTTTGTGAACGACACGAAATCGACTGCCTCGAATCTCCTGCACACTCTCACAGACAGCGGCGATATTTTCAGCCAATCTTGCGTTTCGTTAACGTACAGGTGTTTGTAGATTGTTCAATAAATCAGTGGACTCAAATTTATCCAACGTATCGCGAATAGTCCTCTTGGTTGGACGATTAGGGCGACCGTAAAATGGGCAAAGAGCGCGATATTTTGCCCGAACAGAGTACCCATTTCAATGAAACGAATTTGTTATTTGCACGTGTTGTTAAATGCTGTATCCATCCATGGTATTTTGGTAAAAGCCCCTGTTTTTTCTTTTGGCTCTTCGACGCATGGTGTATAATAGCCAGAAACTAAATGTTATGAAAGACCCTTTACCAAATAAGTTTTGTGGACATTTCGCCATGAAAAATTGAACTTTCGAAGTTTCATGTTGCTCAAAACTATATTTTTTACTTTCATAGATTGGAACATCCGATATTGACTCTCTCTTCATCAGTAAATCCTTCAAAAGTTGTGTCATCGAAATATTTCGACATTGATTTGGAAGGAGTATATTCTTATATTCTTAAGAGAGAGAAGAATGGTTTTCTACTCCTGAAAAAATGTGAGAAAACTAAAATGGGAAGAAATTGATTCTGAAATGAACTCCAGTGGAGTTTCACACAATTTTTGTATAGAGATGTAGAAGTAGAGGGTCAAAACCTTTTTTTACAAAAATTTCGACATTCTCTTCACATATCATGTTTTTCAACAGTGATGATTATTATTTTACCTTGCGTTGCACTTGTATTGAGCTTTCTGGAAGCAAAATTCACATCGAAATAGCATGGCGCCTAGAATTCGATATCTAGACAGTGCCAAGTTTTTTATTGAGAATTTTCCAGTTCACAACTTCACGGAAATATATTCGATTTCGAGACGGAATTTTTGTAATTTCCGCCAACTATGTATGTGGGAGAGACATGATTCGCAATATTTTTTCAGAGTATAGAAATTGTTGGGAAATACACAGTGGAATTGTGCTGATAACGATAAAATCAGAGTGATTTGTCGGTATCATACAATTGAAGTGATTTGACAAAAGGTTCAGACTTTCGCGGTTGAGATTTTCGGTGTCACTGTTTTCCGAGTTTGAAAGCCGTGGATTTTTGGAATTTCTTTCCAACGTTTCGATGGCGCGAGTGGCTATTTTTTTCGGGAGTTAAACCATCATGGTTTGCTATTCGATGACTAGCTTTCAGGCTTCGTAAAGCATATTTATGCATTGTCAGGTAATCAGTTGTATTGGTACTGGTATTCGTAACTGTACTTGTACCTGTACTTGTACCCGGAACATTAACAATCTTGCTACCTGTTGTTATTCTGTTCGTTATTCTCGAATTCCTTAAAATGGGGTTCCATATTCGATTGAGGTTCACGACTTCTTCTTTTCTGTTGAAATTCTCCGTGTGTTTGTGGATCTCTATTGCTTCCCGTACCAGTCGGCTATAGTATCCTTGGTTGGGGGCAATTAGTTCTGTGTTTTCAAACAAAATTATGTGGTCTCCTTCACTAAGTGCGTTTTTTGCCACAGCTGGCCTAGTCTGCAGTTCCTTTTATGCTCTCTCAGTCTTGTTTACATGGATCGTTTGGTGGTTCCGATGTATACCCTTCCACAAGTGCACGGTATACGATAGACCCCTGCTGCTGGTAATGGGTTTCTTTTGTCTTTAGCCGATCTGAGGCTTTATTGTATCTTCCTTGTGGGTTTGAAAACTGTTTCGGTGTCGTGGTTATTCAATAGTTCTCCAAATCTGTCCGTGACCCTAGGGATGCGCGTGCAACCATCTGATCCTTTTTCGCTTTTTGAACCATAGTGCTCTTCGGTTTCATGGCTTTCCTGATCTCGGGGACACTGTATCCATTCGATCTCAAGGTCACTTTGAGGTATTTCAGTTCCCCCTCCAGATGTTCTGGTTTACATATTTTATGAACGCGTTCCGTTAGAGTGGAGATGACTCCTCTCTTCTGGCTAGGATGGTTGTTCGGTAGTGCGTACAAGTATCTATCCGTGTGCGTGGGTTTTCGATACACTTTGTGGGTTAGTCCGGTACTACATCGTTCTACTAGTACATCTAGGAAAGCTATCCGTTGGTCCTGTTCAATCTCCATAGTGAATTTTATACTAGGGTGTTGGGCCATCAAGTGGTTCAGGAAACGGTTCAGAGCGTCTCTTCCATGTTTCTAGATGACAAAGGTGTCATTAACGTAACGTAGCCAAGACCGTCTTCAATTCAAAAGTGTCTATTGCTTTTCCTTTAAACCGTTCCATGAAATAATTTGCTATCACTGGGCTAAGTGGACTTGCCATCGCAACTCCATCCAGTATCTTATAGAAGTTTCACTTCCATTGAAAGTAATTTCCTGTGAGACATGCTCTGAAGAGTTCGACGACGTCACTCGAGAACACGTGGGCTAACCCCCTCAGAGGGTTTTCCAGTGGGACATTGGTAAACAAGGACTTCACATCGAAACTGACCAGAGTTTTCGTCGGCTCCAGCGTTGAGCCCCTTATTTTACCAACGTCTGTCTGTTGAATCCTTGACGTAGGAGTTGGTCTTTCTCACATGAGGTTGTAGGAGCGAGACCAGATGTCTCGCCAAGTGGCGACGAAGACAAATCCAAGAAGACAAAAATCATACAAATTAGTCTAGCCATTCTTGAGTTCATCATTATTTATTATTATTATCATTTTTATTGATGAATTATCGTATTCCAATACTTATTACCCTATTCTCGATTCACAAAATTAATAAAAATTGGTCCAGCCGTTCTTGAGTTCTCCTGTTATTTTTATTATTACTATTTTTTCACGGGATAAAAAGTATCCTTTGTCCGTCTCCTGGTTCTAAGCTACCTCCACATCAATTTTCAGCCATATCGGTAAAGCCGTTCTTGAGTTATGAATAGTGTAACTGACACGACTTTCTTTTATATATATATATATATATATATATATATATATATATAGATATGTTCTGAATATCAATTATATTGATGTCTGATTTGGGATGAAACGAAATGTAATATA